>JAKCPI010029273.1:0-16299 GCA_023213315.1 Euborellia annulipes | reverse complement strand
TTGTTTACATTGAAAAATTTAATAAATAAATTTCACAACTAATAAAGCAGATGTTGTTAATTACGGTATAATTATTAAAATAAAAAAAGAATTTTTGCTTTTAGCATGTCATGTCATTTATAAATCGGCCGCTAGAATGCGCTAGACCCTTCCCTTTACTTCATTATATTTTAAATCAATCCTATATTATTTATACTCTGAGAGATTTATTTGAGTTTTTTGAAGAAATTAATTGACATTTGCTTTAAAGATAAAAAAAAAAGTAATAATATATCAATAACAATGGTTATATTATTTAATTGATATTCATAATGTATATAATAAGTTTTAGAATAATTTATATAAAAAGAAGAAAATTTTCAGTTGAGTATATGTTGAAAAATGATTATTTACGAAGTATCATTTATTTTATATAGCGGTAGAAATTAAAAACATTTTCATCCTTTTAAATTAATCAATGAAAAAATGATATGGCCCCTGTTACCGAGTTCAAATGCTTAATATGTGATCTAAAGTTCAAATTGGTATCTTGTCATTACTGTTTCCTACTTGGATGTTAGTAATATAATAATATAGTTATTATTTCTTATTATTGAGAATTGACAGCAAACCTTCCCTGCATTCTTTAAAATTACATCACATAAACAACCATCTGCATTGCAAACATACACCATATTTTACTATAAAAGTTTCACCCAAATCTTCTTCTGTCAGCATTTAAAAAGATTATTTTTTTCTTTTCGTTTCTAGAATAATGTCACATTGTGAAGAAGAGCCAAAAAGAAAAGGAAAAATATGCCATATTTTCACCAGAAAAAGCATCCAAACTAAGGAGAAATGGCCGGTTTTGAAAAACCTTCCTCAAGATATCATTTTATCCCTTTTCAGGGAATGCGACATATCAGGACTTCAAAGAAATTATTGAAGAATGTTCTTTATGTTTACGCAATAGCAAAAACGTCCTATTTAACAACAAATATTATTAATAGTGAGATATTTGTAGAGAAAAAATCCCAAAAGTTTACGGCTACGACGAATATTTAGATGATATTCCAATGCAATTGATACCATCAGGAGAAATCTATTCAGAAAGGGATAAGATATTAAATATTAATTCCCCCTTTTTAGGGATGTTATGATGAGAAATTTGGACGAAGAAATGGTCACACAGCCTCCTGAGGATTCGAATTTATTTCCATCCTGATTTGCAATGTTATAAATTTGAAGATGATGATGATTCTGATGATTACGAAACAGGATTACACTCTAATTATATTTTTCCTCAAAATGAATTATCAGAACATTCAAGAAGTTAATAAAGAATTTTTGAGATCATCACAAGAATAGTTTATGAAGCATCTGAAGAAGTACTTTTAGATATTTTAAATAATTTCGTTAAACATCGTGAATTTGGAATTTTAGGAAGTCAATTTTTAAATTTCATTATCGAAGGCTTAGTGAAATATCCCTACTCAAAAGAAATTACGCCACGTCTCCTAATCTTTTGGAATGTATTTTAATGAATAAATCATTTCAAATGCACGAAATACTAATTTACACTTAATAAAACGAATATCAGAAAATTTATTATCAGATGAGGATAACAAAATTGATGATGAAGAAATTAGAGATCGTTATGTAGAAATTTTACATTTTATCATCCCACGTGTTGATCAACGTCTGGAAACACAGGCGTTAATTACTAAAGAAATAAGTGAAATTTTTCCAAAAAGTGAACAATTTTCTAGAAAAATATTCTACGGAGCTTTAAGTTTTTTAACTTATTTACCACCTGAACAGATTCATAAAACTATAGAGCCTTATTTTACAACAATATTTAAAAAATTAAGAAAATGATTTAAAAATGCGAGAAGTTTGTTTTAAATTATTTCAAAAAATTTCGTCACAAATAAATACAAATTTATTTTATTATGAATTCGGCGATTCTTTACTTCCTTGGGATATGTCGTTGAAAACAAGTTATGATATTATGTTAATTGTACGTAAATTAAAACCTTATCTAAATAATGAAAATAGTAAATTGAAAATTAAACATTTACATAAAGGTAAGAATAAACAATTTTCTTGTATTGTTAAAAATTTTAAAATATCTAGAGATAAAAAAATATTGCAAACTATTCACTTAATTTCTTTTTATAAATCTTTATTTATTTAATCAATAAATTTTTGCGTTTTTTGTTAATTATTTTTATTTCTTAAACACCCCACACCTTAATTAGCTGAAATCTTTCAAATGAGGATGGAATAAAACGCTTGTTTCCCTCTGGGCAGAACTAACGCCATCTCTTGCCGTCTAGAGTAACCAGCTTCTGAATCGGCTAATAACGGTTTCTCGAGACGCCCGCGCACCTTGAAGCTAAATTTATTACAAATTGCTTTTTCTGATTAATCAAATGTGAAGCATATCTTTTCTATAAGTTCTTGCGGTTGACGCCCACTAGTATTTGATGTAGATGAAACGCCTAATTGTTCCGGATTAGTATTGGATGTGCTTAAACTTTGCATTTGTGATATTAATGCATGTAAATCTAGAATTTCGTGACGGATGAATAAATTGATTATGATTTGATGCATTTGCCGTTTGGGTGACGTTGTTAGAACTTGTGTTTGTGACCAAAGGTGTTCGTGGTTTATTCGTTGTGGCTGGTGAAGTCGAATTGGCCGTTGTGGTAATAAAAAAAAAAAAATAATAATAAATTAACGCTTTTTTCGAGACACGCACCTTAATGTATATTTCTACATTACACAATCAAAATGAATAATGCCATTAAGTAGGAAGAAAAATGTATACATTAAAAAAAAATCGATTTTCTCTTTTTGCTTTGTTGATAACTTCGTTAAGATCCAGTAATAAATAAATCTTCTTTTATTGAATAAATTCTTTAATTGCCGCCCGGGGCACATGCTCCCACTGCCCCCCTCCCCCAGATCCGGCCCTGCTCCAAGCAAAAACTGAAATGACGTCACGGTTTTTAAGCCATCATTTCTAATGCAAGAATATCTTACTAATCTTTTTTAAAATTGATAGATGCTAAAGAAATTTTTTTTTGTTTGTAAGAGATGGCCCCTTTTTTAAAATGAACGAGGCCTTAGATAAACCAAGTGCAATTTAAAAAAAAACTTTATTTTGACAAATTTAATTAGTAAAAAATTTCTGGTGATTTTTCCTGTTGACGACTTCATTCATTGGTTTCCATCCCCAAAACTTCTCTTTGATGTTTTCTATTTATTTTATATTTTCCTTGGGTTGTTTTCATGAGATGGTATCTATGTGAGATCCCGGACGGACTATCTCTTCAGTTCTTCCAAATAACTTCAAAAGCCTGTCCTTCTTGTCTTGAGCTGCTCTAGCTGGCGAGAAATGACCAATTACATATAGAATACATGCAGCGGCGTAACTAGACTTTGAGGGCGGAGGGGGCGAAGCTCAACTAAGGCGCCGTTTTTTAAGTTGTAATATAATTTTAAAGAAATCTATCAATTTTTTGGACAATCTATCGAAAGAATATGATAAAATCACCGTCCCTGGGCTATATTTTAGATCCCCTAGGGCGCCTATGTCGGTATCGAGGGGCGCCAAAGGCTTGAAGCGCCTGGGGCGGAGGGGGCAAGCGCCCCCCTTCGCCCCCACCTAGTTACGCTACTGAATACATGAGATATAAAGCCATGGAATCTAATAAAATGTGGAGATTTAATTATACTAGGGAATGGAGGTGGAATTATTTGAATTTGGTCATTCAGATCGGAAGAAGGTGGAATAAGACCAAAATTCTTTTACACTATAAATATTTGAATAAGGATTATTTTAGTATACTTAGGGCCGATTGCATCAGTTCGAGTCAGGTAACCTCTCACTAAATGGCTTATTTTTGTAATGCAGAAACCCTCTTCAGTCTTAATCTCAGGGCCGGATTTAGAGGGGGGGGCAGTGGGGGCATGTGCCCCGGAGGGCAGATATCAGGGGGCTGCAATTAAAGGAAGATTTACTAAAAAAAGGTAAAATGATATGAATTTTGTATAGAAAATTTTAAGAAGGGGGCCGGCAAATTAGATTTTGCCCCTCCTAAAAATCTCCTAGTTCCGGCCCTGCTTAATCTTATAGTAAAATATACGACATCTCATCATTTTATTGTTGAAAGAAGTAGATATTTTTATTTTGATTCAACTTCTTTTAACAATAAAATGATGAGATTTGATATAATTTACAATATGTTAAAGTTTAGGGCAAAGGGGGGGGAGAGAGAGGTAAAGGGGCGCCCAACCCCAAAATAAAAAATAATTTTTTTTTTAAAAAAAAAATTTTTTATTATTAAATAAATATAATAAATAAATAAAAAATATGTGTTGTATATCTATATTGAAAAAAAAAAGAAAAGAGTGTTCTATAAAAAAAAAAAAAAAAAAAAAAGAGTGTGGTGCGACGAGACACCCCAGAACCCCCCCCCGAAAACCCCCTCGGGACCCCCCTTGGGTTTAGGGCCGCTTGCATAAGATCTCGTTGCCATTTTGCTAACAATCAGATAACTTTCGAGTAATTTCAGCTTAGTTAGATCAAGGTTGGCCAGAAACTAGTAAACAATTTTCAGGTCACAGTTTTTGATTGGTCCACGTCATGAAGCTCCTCCTTGCTTATATTTTTCTATTTGGCAGCGTTGTTGCCTGCTTATAACCTAGTTCGCATTCATTTTTTTTTTTTTTAAATATTCACACTTTTTTCTACACTCACACTCACACACACATTCACACAGTCTTTTCGGCAACTTAGGCCATTTAAGACTTTGACGATAACCGTTGTAGAGAAATATATATCTATTGTGGGGTTCAGGCATTTCTATTTAAGCCATCTGGTATCCAAATGGCTTAAATAAAATCATCGGACTGCCTGGGTCCGAACCCGCGACTTTTGGTATAGGAGGTAGGCACGCTACGCATTCATTTTGTTGAGTTAGATCGATATATGGTGAAATTAGTCAAGGTGTCTGTACCCCAAAAGTTCAGGTTATGATTTACGAAAGGGGTGATTTTAGAAACACAAGACTGGCATTCGAGGAATGGCAATTTCCTCTGGCGAGTCGAATATTCTCCCAACTTCAGTTTTTGCATTGCAATTTTTAAATTTTGGTAAAAAAATTAATTTTTTTTATAATTAATTATTCTAATTTATAATATTTATTTAAATTAATTTCAATTTTCATTTGTAATAATTTTTATAAGTTATGTGTCTTTATTAAATAGCTAGTTTCACAAAACCGCGAGCACAAAGAGGGTTTCTGCAATTCAAACTAACTCTAGGTCAACTAAGTGAAGCAACCGGCCCTTAGATACAATATAAAATTTTTGGAATATTTTGTTATATTTATTTATTTATATATACACAAACATATTTATAATAATGAAAATCCAAAATGCCCTGAAAATAAATTTCTATTATAAAAAAAAAAGTTATACGAAAATACTTATAAAATTATATATAACTCAAAAAATATTTTAAGTAAAAGTTTGGAATGTGTTAATACTTAAGATAAAATATATATATATACATATTTTACAAAATATAATTACCAGCATTGGTAAATAAATATAAAGTTGAATATTCCCGACCTTCTCGCTACCAATTATTTTTAAATGGACTGAATTTTAAATTTTTGTATTAATATATTATTATTAATTAATGTTTTTTTTCTAACATTAACATAAATTTTTTAAATTTTAACACTATGTTTTTTTTTTAAACAAATATTAATATATTTAACAGACCATTTTAATATACTGATTGTTTATCTTATTGGAATTTTTAAGAAAAATTTTAAAGTTCAAAAATATAAAAAATAAGGTTTCATAATAATTGGAATTCTTTGGAATGTAATAAGATGAAAATAAGAATTTAATTATTTATTTTTTTACTATCTACTATTATTTCTTTATTGATTAAGAAAATAAAAATTAAGTATTTCGAATGTGCGATTTTTTTTTATAAGTAATTAGTTTTATAAATAAATCCGAGTCAATTTTAAAATGGAAATCAAAAATATTGACTAGACTCATGAATATAATGTTATATTATTATCAAATTGCGCTTGGATATTATTAAATAAATATATTAAAAGTGAGCGAGTCTTAATAAGAATTTTTTTTAAAGATTCAGAAATCTTATTTTATGTAATATGATTCTTATTTAAATTTAATTTATAAATAAGAAATTATATATAATATTTAATTGATTGGAGAAAGGGCAGGTTCAGCCAAATAAAAAGCCTTTATATGCTTCTCGACTCCGGAGACGTTTCGAGACAAATTTAATATCTCATCATCAGTCCGAATCGAAATGTTGCATAAAGGTGGTCATTAATTATACAGTACATGTACATGTGAATTTATTATAATGAAAACGTCTCGAAGTGCACATGACATAAAAAATTTCTCAATATTTATGAGAATTTTATGTCATGTGCACTTCGAGACGTTTTCATTATAATAAATTCACATGTACATGTACTGTATAATTAATGACCACCTTTATGCAACATTTCGATTCGGACTGATGATGAGATATTAAATTTGTCTCGAAACGTCTCCGGAGTCGAGAAGCATATAAAGGCTTTTTATTTGGCTGAACCTGCCCTTTCTCCAATCAACTTTATTCACAGCCACCATACTTCTATTTATAATATTTAAGATATTATATATATATCGCGTAGATAAGCCGCGAAACGGAAATTTATATAATTAGATATTACTTCATGTACCCGAAAAAGATGTAGGGGGAAAATCCACCATTCCCCTTACGCAAGGGCACACTGAGCGCAAATCGGTGGATCCGTGGTTCGACTCCCGGCGGCACCCCCTTACATCTTTTTTCGGGTACATGAAGTAATATCTAATTATTTAAATTTAATTATGGATCTCAACATGGAAGGTTATGTACTTCAAATATATTTCGAATAAATTAGTAAAGTTAACTTGAGAGCTTATTTATAGTTTATTCAAATTTAAAATAAGACAGATATTTAAGGCTATTTTTTTAGAAAACAAATATTTTTTTAAAATTGGCTTTCTAAAAAATTAGATTTAAATATCTTTTTTTCGAAATTTAATAATTTTGTTTAAAAATGGGGGGGGGGGGGGGGCATTTAAAATTAAAATTAAGAGTATTATGGTGTATTTAGTGAAAATATTTTATTTGAATTCTTTGGATTTTAGACTTTTCAGGCAGTGGCGTCATTTGGGGGGGGGGGGGGCGATTTGCCCCCCAAGGGCTCTGATTTTTATAAAATTTTATATTATTCTAAATAAAATACTCCAAAATACATCTACGAAAATACAAACTGTACAAAATTAAACAATTAATTAAATTAAATATGTTTTGGCCAAATTTGAGTACCCATTTGTAAGTAAATTTTAAGAAAAAAAATATTTGTCCCCTCCAAGAAAAAATTTGCCCCCCCCCCCCCAAAGAAAAAGTTGAAATGACGCCACTGTTTTCAGGGATTAAATCAAAAATTAATTTTGGGTTTTTTTAAAGTAGTTAAATTTTGCGTTTTTGAATCTTAAAAAAATCCTGATTGAAACTCGTCTCTTTTTAATATTATATATATAATAATTTTTCATGATATCTAGTAGCAGTTATAAAAAGATTTATTTATTATTATATGAATATTTGTTTTAATAATCATAAAAATAAATAAGAAAAAAATAAATAAAGTTTTGACTTTAATGGCTTGAAAATTTGAATTTATTTAAAAAAATTCATAAAAGCCTTTTTTTTAAATCTTATAGGCTAAATATCTAAGCAATTTTAACACTGAATAAATAATAAACTTAAGTAGAAAAAAAAATAAAATAAAAAGTTGTTAGTTTCTCTTACTTAATAAGTAATATCTAAAGAATTGAAATAAAAATTCAATTTCAATAATTTTATTTTTGATTGAAAAATTTAATATTATATGAATATAATATTAAAAAAAAAATTCTTAAAACTAAGATTAAAAAAATAATGATTTAAACATATTCTTGCTTTCTAGGAATTATTTTTGTGGAAGGAATTGACATATATCTATACATATAAAGAACTCTCTATTTTTGTATATAAATATATAAAGATGACTTATTTTGGCACTTTTTATAGAATTAGAATTTTAAAAATAATGGAAGATTTTTTTTTTATTAATCATTTTAAAATTGACTCGTATTTTTGATTCGAGAGAAAAATTTAAATAGAAATTAAATTTTTTGAGCTTATTTTCTCTTTTTTTCTTTTTGTTTTAAATTTAATACGAATATGAATGCTAAACCTGCGTAACAAGTTTCGAAAGCTTATCAACTTCTCGTTGTAATGCGACACGATGTTCCACTTCCTCTTGTAATCTTGTAGATAATTCCGCTATTGCTTTTTGGAATGTTTCACGTTGAATATCTATTAGCTGCTCTAAACTCTTCACCTAAAAATTTTTAAGAAATTATTAGTGGACTGACAATTATATATTTATATATAGATTTGCTGAATTTTCGCTTTTTTCCTATTTATTTAAAAAACAATGGCCAAATAGTTCAGCACTCTTACAAAAGATGGCAGGCTAGTTTAACAGTCGGCATTATCAGATCACTTATTAGACAATATATGGGGCATTCCGCCAACTCGACCACTTCTGAACCCGACCATTTTTGATTTGGCTGAAACTTTGTCATCTTTTTGTACCCTATTGAAAACGTGTTTGAGAATTTTTTCAGATTTTACGACCCAGCCAAAAAAAGTTATAGCATTTTCAAAAAACATCGATTTTTTTTTTAAATAACCGTAAAACTGTCAAAAATTAACTTATCGGGACGATTTTTTTTTGAAATTTTTGTCTTTAAATGTAGTTTTCAAAAAAATATGACAAAATTTTACAGATTCATCTTGAACGTTTTTTTTGACATTTTCGTAAAAAAACAAAAATTTCGGGATGAATGACACTTTTTTTTTTAATTTTTTTTTTTATAAAAAACTTTGATTTTTCTACAATTGCTCTGAAAATTTCAGAGTGGGATTATTTCGCTTTCTATTTTTTTTTTATTTTTGAAAAAAAAAATTTTTTTTCTCCGCTTATTTATCATGATGGTGCTCTTAAATTCTTCCAGGATTGACTGAGATTCTATAAAATTGAAGAAAAATAATAATAATAATAGTTAGGGGTGATGAAAATCGAGAAAATTCCATTTATCCTGAAAAAATTAGAAATTAGTTGTGTATTCAACTACTGAAGTATTTGAAGCGTCAAGTAAAAGCTTAGAAACATGGGCGTAACTAGGGGGTGCCGGGGGGCCTGGCCCTCCCCAGAAAGCTCCTTGCTCCAAGAAAAATTAAAGGGGGGCCATGAGACCAGCCATCCTCCGGTGGGCCTGGAAAGCCTCATATTTTCTCAATTTTCTTGGGGCAAGGAGCTTTCTGGGGAGGGCCAGGCCCCCCGCACCCCCCTAGTTACGCCCATGTTTCTAAGCTTTTACTTGACGCTTCAAATACTTCAGTAGTTGAATACACAACTAATTTCTAATTTTTTCAGGATAAATGGAATTTTCTCGACTTTCATCACCCCTAACTATTATTATTATTATTTTTCTTCAATTTTCTAGAATCTCAGTCAATCCTGGAAGAATTTAAGAGCACCATCATGATAAATAAGCGGAGAAAAAAATTTTTTTTTTCAAAAATAAAAAAAAATAGAAAGCGAAATAATCCCACTCTGAAATTTTCAGAACATTTGTAGAAAATCAAAGTTTTTTATAAAAAAAAAAATTAAAAAAAAAAAGTGTCATTCATCCCGAAATTTTTGTTTTTTTCCGAAAATGTCAAAAAAACGTTCAAGATGAATCTGTAAAATTTTGTCATATTTTTTTCTGAAAAGTACATTTAAAGACAAAAATTTCAAAAAAAATCGTCCCGATAAGTTAATTTTTGACAGTTTTACGGTTATTTAAAAAAAAAATCGATGTTTTTTGAAAATGCTATAACTTTTTTTTGGCTGGGTCGAAAAATCTGAAAAAATTCACAGACACGTTTTCAATAGGGTATAAAAAGATAACAAAGTTTCAGCCAAATCAAAAATGGTCGGGTTCAAAAGTGGTCGAGTTGGCGTGGAATGCCCCATATATATTATATATATATATTTATACTGTAATAAATGATTTAACGAAAATCAAACAAATACATGAGACTAAATATAGCCCTATTATCCTGCCATCTGTAGGCAAATTTTCGTAATAGTTGGGCTTTTGGGCTAAATTTTTAAGACCCCTAACGCCATCTTATTGGAAAAACATGCGAACAGCTTTGCCTCTCGAAGCCTCTTAAGGTCCGCGTCTCGAAGTGCTGATTTTGAGAGGTTGCGGCCACAATTTCTACAGCTTATAGAAGCCCTTTTTTTTGATTTTCGAAAAAAAGATTTTTTTTAGATTAATCACATTAAATAAAAGATAATTTTAAAAAAATTCGGTCTTTATCTTTTAGATAATTAAATTAGTAATCATTGTGTTAAAAAATAATTAATTTTTTGCCTTTAATTAATTAGCTGGAACCTTTCAAATGAAATGGAATAAAACGCTTGTTTCCCTATGGGAAGAACTAACGCCATCTCTTGCCGTCTAGAGTAACCAACTTCTGAATCGGCTAATAACGGTTTTTCGAGACGTCCGCGCACCTTAAACCTAAATTTATTACAAATTGCTTTTTCTGATTAATCAAATGTGAAGCGTACCTTTTCTATAAGTTCTTGCGGTTGACGCCCACTAGTATTTGATGTAGATGAAACTCCTAATTGTTCCGGATTAGTATTGGATGTGCTTAGACTTTGCATTTGTGACGTTAATGCATGTAGATCTATAGAATTTCGTGACGGATGAATAAATTGATTATGATTTGATGCATTTGCCGTTTGGGTCACGTTGTTAGAACTTGTGTTTGTGACCAAAGGTGTTCGAGGTTTATTCGTTGTGGCTGGTGAAGTCGAATTGGCCGTTATGGTAGTCGATGGCTCATAAAGAGATCGAGGTCGTGTCGCAGAAACAGGAACAGGACCTTCAGCTGCTGAAGACAAGGGCGAAGTAGATGGTGGTTGTTGTCTGCCACGAACTAAAATCAAAAAGAAATAAATGTTAATTATCTAGAAGAAAGAAAAGCATTTTGATATCTAATAACCAAGAACAATTGCTCTCAACACCGCAGCGCGCTTTGAAAATATACTAATATTAGACAGATAGACCAATGTTATCATTAGGGTAGCCACCCGTACTTTATAATAAAGATTTGGGAGAAGGCGCGGGCCTTCCCGGGACACAGCAGCCAAGTATAATAGTAGTATAGTAATAAAGTATAAAAGTATAAAATAACCTTTCACCGACGTTTCGAGCGCTAGTCTCACTCATTTTCAGGGCAAGCAGATTTGTCAAAAATGAGTACAGGTGGTGCGGTACTGTCTATATTATATATAAAACCGAAACTGCATTAGAACATCACTTGCTGCAAGGGATGTTCTAATGCAGTTTCAGTCGCATAGTTGGTTTGTTGAATAGTTTTGTTAATTGCACACTTTTATGACGATGAAAATTTGTACAAACATGTTTATACATGATATTAATATACAGTACCGCACCACCTGTACTTATTTTTGACAATTCTGCTTGCCCTGAAGATGAGTGCGACTAGCGCTCGAAACGTCGGCGACAGGAAATAAAGGTTTTTATTTTACTTGGCTGCTGTGCCCCGGGAAGGCTCCCGTCATCTCCTAATTAAATATATAAAGCCATCAAACTCAACAATTTATTTATAATAAAGTATTATTGTAAGTAATATAATATAATTTTACTCTATACTTTACGAGAACAATAAAGTACGCAAAAATATTTTAATTCTCATGAAGTGATTTTTCTGGGATTCAAAAAAGTTTGGTCGTAAGCAAAACTGCACAAAAATGGCAGAAAATATTTAAATAAGACTGATGGTAATTTTTTAAACCTGTATAAAGTAATTTCATTTTACTTTCTCTTAGCCTATATATGAAATATATAGGAGAGAAAGTATTGCGATCATGTCAAAAATTCGATGTCGAGATTTTGATGGATATACATGTTTTGAGGTCCCCTGAGTCCAAAAAAGTGGGTCCCGCAAATTGGTCTGTGTGTGTGTATGTATGTGTGTGTATGTATGTATGTATGTATGTGTGTGTGTCTGTATGTGTGGACAGATTTTTAGCATGAAGGAATTGAGCTACCGGATTGAAATTTTATATTTAACTTAGGTACCTTCCCACACGCTCAAAATAAGCTTTTGAACAAAATCGGCCAAAAAGTACTAGTACTTTACTGATGTACTTTTTCAGTTTTTTTCGATTTTCTCAAAATTCCCTCCAAGGATTTTTTTAAAATTCATAAATGAACTATTTTTTAGATGCTCTTTAAAATGTATATTCTCATTTTGCCGTTGAAATCTTCTGAAGACCACTTTACTCTTGTTCTTCATAGGAAAGATAGAAATGGTTGCCATGGTAACGGAATTTAAATCTTTTTTTCTTTTTATTAGATTAAAAATCAATTATTATTTAAATTCCCATTTTTTTTAAATTTATTTGTGTCTTTAATTGTTTCAAAGAAAACATATATGTCTCTCTCTCACTTGCAAACATTATCGCCTGTCTCTCCGCCTTCCCCCATAGGCCTAATGTTAATTTCCTATAGGGATTTGTATGTTAATTTCGATTCAAAAGGGGGTCCCCTTTGGAACTTTTTAGGCATTTAAAATTTTTTTTTTCCAATTCTTATGAAATTTTGTATTTATTTACGATTCTATATTGTGTATAAAATGTCCAAATATGAGATTAAAATTTTGACAAATAACCATAGTTTATTTGAAGCAGTCAACAATTAAAATGCAAGTTTGAAACTAAGGTGCTATCGGAAACTAAATATATCTCGACACAAAAAATCTGGTGTGACCAGCACAGTGCGCAACTTTCTCTTACCGAAGGGTAAGAGAAAGTTGTGTGCTGTGCGCCAGTCACACCAGATTTTTTAATGTCTATTCCTGGCACATCAGCATTCACAGAGAGAGTTTTTTCTGTGATAGCGAGTCGAAAGAAACAAAGTGTCTCTGAACCTTAGAGAAAATGAATTACTTATTTACTTAAATAACTTAAATATAGACTCTAAAAATCTGGTCGCACAGCATTCTGTGCTTGTCCCACCAGATTTTTTGTGTCGACAAAAATTTATAAGAAATGAGAAATGGAAAATTATTGGCATATAATATTGGTCAAAGTGGAATTTAATTTGAAAAGCGAAATTGATATCAGAGATCTAGTTCAGTGCTTCTTAAACTTTTTGAAGTAGCGGCCCCTTGGATCCTAAGTCAATATCTCACGGCCCCCCCCTATGTGATTAAATTCTCTACGAGTGAAGTTTAGAGAAAAATGGTAACAATTTAATTTAGTCCTCTAGGGGGCCGCGGTCCAATATTTTAAGAAGCACTGAACTAGTACAAATACCTATAATACTTGCTGTGAAAAAATTGACAAGAAAGAAATACCTACTCATTTCAATAAAAATAAATGCGATATTCAAACGTTCACAGTCTAGCACAATTAAAAAATATATATATATATATAAAATAATACCGGTTTTGAGGAATATCTCTTGTTCTAAGAAGAAAGATCGCTTTCGTTCAATTTTTTTCCCACGTGTCTCTTCTGTTTTAGTTGTATTTAAATAAAGAAAATTATTTTGATTAAACGTCATTGAAATCGTGTCGATATTTAATTTAGATTACATAAATATAAAATAAATTGGATGTTCATGTAAAATAATATATTTAAAAAAAAAAAAAAAGAGATAAGTTATCAAAGGGGCCAGTTTAGATAATGAGATAAAAATGTTTTTGATCAAAGCATAATAAAAATGAACGTAGCTATTTATTAAAGGATTATTTGGTATCTGAACCTTCAAAATTAATCTAATTTTTTTAAAGGAATGTAAGATAAAAAGATTTTAAACTAATTTAAGGAGTTAATTGAGTCTGGGGGTTAAAATTCCACAGGCTTTTTCATAATAGTCGGAGAGCTGGCGACAAAAATGGGCAAGAGTTTTCTGAAGGTTAATATTTTCAGAATAGGTTGCATTTTAGTGATGGAAAGAAGGGTCTTTGGCAGGAATAAGCCGGTAAAGTTGAGGGAAGATAGTTTTTCGAAAATATCTCGAAAACTATGCGCTTTTCCGCAAAAATTCATCTATACAAAAATAATCGAATGAATTTTAATCATGCACAAGCATATTTGCGCAAGCAAAACTCTCCGCCAACTAATAGACGTCTTAAATTTGATATTTATATAATATATATATATTAATTCATTTAAAATTTCAATTTAAATATTAATATTTATTGTGTCTCTTTTTAAAGCAAGTGATTTCTTGTTATCTTAGAATAAATAAGTTGGACATTTTTAGGTTAATTTTTGGCATAAGCTGTTGCTTGTACAAGCATGCTTGTGCCGTGTGCCGAAGGGAATGTGTGCATGCTGATACACAAAGATTGCACATGCATGCTAGTCAAGTGTGCAGTTACGTGTGTAGCCGCCTTAATAGTTTCTTCTAAATTTTTTTATAGTTTTGTACCTGCAGCCACAGTTGGAGGGGAAGGTGTGGTGATTGGTCCTTTAGGTGACTGACTCTTTCTGGCTTGGTTCATTTTTAACTCCTCGACCCAAGGAGCCTGTTGTTGTTGCTGGGGAGAAGGTGTCTTCCAACTTGGGTCGCGTTTTACAGGTTGAGATTGCTCTGGTTCATCAGTAGTATCTTCTTCCATTGATGCGTCTAAAATTAAAAAAAATTAATTAAAGAAGTTGTTAACCATTAATCTTAGTCAATCAGTGGCATTAGTTAGAGCAATAGAATTCTATATTTTTAAAGTTAAGAAAATATATGTGATGCGAAAAGTGAGAAGGGAACTTTTGTCGACGAAGTACAGCCATTTTAGTCGAATTAGGTCAAAAATATCGATTTTTGGGTTTCGATTGAATGCGGTTCGTCAATATTTCCTATACAGGTTTATTCGGTAATTTTAGCGATAAATATTACAAAATAATCGATTTAGTAAGTAACTTTAAAGTGTTTTTCATTGTGTTTAAATGCGTTTTCCTCAAAATCCCCTTTTTTATATCTATAACTTTTGAAAGGCTTTATTAGTTTTTGAGATTTCTTAGTGGTTGGTGTTGGTCTTAAAATTTTTAGGAAATTATCCTCTATACAATAACTAAATTTGTGAATTTGCCGACAAGCGGTCCCTTCACTATATATATATATATTATACCTTCAGTTGTGCCATTAGTAAGTTCAGGAGATAACCCAAACACATTGCTAGTCGGAGTAACTGAAGTAATAGGAACGGTGGCAGAGGCTCCACCTTTGGGGGGCCTTCGCCTTGGGCCACGTTCTCGGATTGGTTGAGTCAACATAGCATGTCTTTCAACAATATCAAACTCTCCAAGCCAAGTTCGATTAGAAGAGTCTAAAAAAACCATGTCTTCTAAATACATATTCAGTAAATCTATGTTACAATTAAAACTACTTCTGTCTTAAAGGGCTTCGGGAGGCAAAGTTTTTGTCTTAAAAAATTTAGCCAAGAAGCCCAACTATTATGAAAATTTGCCAAGAGATGGCAGGATGGTAGGGCTATATTTAATCTTATGGATTTGTTTGATTTTCGTTGAACTTTTAATAATGAATAGTTTATAAATATTATTTTAAATTATCATTTATAACAGCATAAAAATATATAAATATAGGCTTATAAGTGATCTGATAATGCCGGCTGTTAGAATAGCCTGCCATCTTTTGCAAGAGTGCTAAACTATTTGGCCGTTAATTTTTAAATAAATACGAAATTTATTTTTGACTTGATCACCACTTTATTTAATTATTATAGGTTGGATATTAATGATTTTTACATTTTTAGATTTAAAAAAAAAAAAAATACAATTTTCATATTTTTTTTTTTTTTGAATTTTCTATAAATATAAAAATATTTTTTAATTAATCGTAATTAAAAAAAAAAACATTCTATTATGTAAATGCTACGAAATTAAATCATTTAAAAAAAGCTTCGGTAGTTTCGGACTGAAGATTCAATGTGCTTTCCTGAAGCCCCTTAACAACTAAGTATTAGAAAAATAATTTTTAAAATTTTTGTTATTATATTTCAAAAAAAGTTGCAGGCGCCCATACTTGTGCATTTCAGGGGTCTCTCTGATTCGGTTCGGT
>JAKCPI010029272.1:0-11144 GCA_023213315.1 Euborellia annulipes | reverse complement strand
AATAAAAATAAACAAATAAACACTTGTACTTTGAAAGTTGAATAAAGGGCTTGCTGCTTCATTTCTAGTCAACTAGCAAACTTATCCGACAGATAGCAAATCATCGATTTAGTAAACAAAAACACGTCCTTCGAGTTTTTTTAACCCTTTTAGGCATCTGAGGTCATTCAGCGGTTTACCTTTATTACATAAATGTTTAGATACATGATACCCATGACTAACGGGGGACGTTCAACGCGTTGATTGCTCGGGGTCACAAATCCGAACCTTCGAGTTAAAAACAAATGAGTTTTTTCACATATACAGTATATTTGAGGTATAAGTAGACTAGTAATAGTAGTAATTTCCTTGGCCTCCAACTTTTGGTAATTTAGCCACAGGTTTCACAAATATTTGAGGTATAAGGAGAGTTTTGTGAAGTTAGCAACTTAATAAAGGCATCATTTATAAAAGTTATTAAAAATTAAAATGATTTATTTAAGCTAATTAATTTTCTTTTTTTATTTAAAAATTTCAAAAAAAAAAAAATAAATACACAAAGCTTGTGTATTTCATCATTTAGTTAAGTCTTATACCGAAGATTGGTTAACTACAACTTGAGGGAGTTATTTAATCATATGATTAGCTTAACTGAAAAGCCTCGAAAGTCATAGACAACTAGCTTATCCGAGGGATAGCTAGTTAATTAGAACTAAAGCAATCGGCCCTAAATCCTCCTTCTCAATCTATAACTCTTTCCTCGCTTATTGAAAACAATTATAAGATTATTTACATATCTAATATCATTAAGGTTGTTCGGACATTAAAGCACTTTGGTAGATTAAAAGCTAATTTTTTAATATGTTATTAATCACTATCAAATACGTATAAAATAAAATTTTGAAGCAGATCTGACACAGGGTTATCGTGTAATTAATTTTTAAAAAATTGAAATTTAACATGTAGCCTATGGGGAATAACGACGAAATTCACACATATCGAATTATATAGGCATCTGTGCAAATGATACAAAAACAAAAAAACTTACATTTTATTAATTCACTTCCGAGGAATACGTTAAAAATAAAACCAAAAGTTTCTGCCGACCGCTTTTAAAGATATTTTAACAAGAAAGTCAAAAAATTCTCCAAAATGACAGTCGCTAATATTTAAAAATAATGAATTCTCGAGAGTCAGACCAGCCTGGCAACGTCGCATAGCATAAGTGTCTTATCTCTATGTCAGATACATTTTTTTTTCAATTTTACAATATTTTTTCTCGCAAATCGTCCATTGTGTTTAAACTGATTTGCATTAAACATTGTAATATATTAAATAAAATAAAATTTAAGGCGTTTAAGATTTAAAATAGATAGTTGATGAATGCAATGTTGCCAGTTCTATATTACGTGAAATACTGCTCAAATCAAAAGTCATTCATTTATTATTTTTGGTAATTAAATTATTAACTTAATACAATTATAAACTCTGATAGGTCACGACTAAATTATAATAAGGAATTTTGGCATTCAAATTTTTAATTTTATTTAAAAAAAATTTAGATTCTATTATGACTTACGATGTACTATCCGAACAACCTTAACTGAATGCATTAGAAGCACAAATTATAAAAATCTGGTGTGATCGTACAGCACACAACTCTCTCTTACCTTCGGTAATCAAAAGTTGTGTTCTGTGCTTGTCACACGAGATTTTTTTGTGTCGAGATATATTTAGTTTCCGACAGTACGGTACATTTGAATTTGAAAAATTTATAAACTATTTTCTTATTTATATTTTGTTATCATGGCAACCATTTCTCCATCTTTCCTATGAAATACAAGAATAAAGTGTTCTTCAGAAGATTTCACTGGCAGAATGAGAATATACCTTTTAAAGAGAATCTAAAAAATAGTTGATTTATGAATTAAAAAAAAAATCGTTGGAGCGAATTTTGAGAAAAACGAAAAAAAAAATGAAAAAGTACATCAGTAAAGTACTAGTACTCTTTGGCCAATTTTGATTAAAAGCTTCGTGTCACGTCCTAGAAGGGTGCCTAACTTAAATATAAAATTTCAACTTCATATCTCTTTTATTCTTGAGATATTTTGTTCAAAGACAGACAAACAGATACCCACACACAGACACACTCGAGTAAACATGATTAAAAATGATCGAGGGATACACACGCCCGCAGCAGGTATGCATAGTGAACCTTTAGGGACACAGGGATACACACGCCCGCACCAGGGATGCACATTTTTCTTCTGGCCACTTTCGATCTACTGTGTGTGTCCTTGGTGTGGGCGTGTATATCCCTGTGTATCCCTCAAGGTTTTCTATGTAGACCTGCTGCGGGTGTGTGTATCCCTCGATCATTTTTAATCATTTTTACTCGGGCACACACATACCCACACAGAGACAGACAGACCATGCCGCGAAAACCACTTTTTTGGATTCAGAGAACCTCAAAACGTATATATCCATCAAAATCTCGACACCGAATTTTTGACATGAATCCAATACTTTCTCTCTATATATTAAAATATATAGAGGTAAGAGGGCTCGCTGGTGTAGTGAGCTAGGGTGTCGGCTTCTACAAAGAAGATCCCTGTTCAAATCCTTGGCGTGCGGGATTTTTCATTAAATAAAAATATTTATTTAATGTAAACAAATCCTCAAGCAGGCACTGGATTGGAATATAGGATCTCACCACAATAGACCCCAGGCAACTCTACGATGAGAGGGAGTTGCTGTGACATCCCGTCCTGTGGAAGGGACGTAAAGAAGGTTCCCTCTCAGTGATGCATTCTTCGAAAGGAGTAGGTAGCCTACTAGCTACATGCCGGTGCTGAGGGAGTCCCTCCTCAAACCAGGACATCCTCCATAGCATAGAAGAGGTTGGATATAAGGAACCAGAAATAAGGATTAGTTCACTAGCCAGAGACGAAAGCAGGAGGAGGATTTAGAGACAGGAAATGATGTAACTTCACGGGGTGCCGGCCAGAGGCCGGTTGGGTTTGAGGTGTGTGTCTTCGTACACGAAAGCACCTTGGGTAAATAAACGGGGATCCCGATAGGAATTTCAAATAATAATAATAATAATAATAATAAGAGAAAGTAATAAAAAAAAATCTGGTGTGACTGGCGCACAGCACACAACTTTCTCTTACCTTCGGTAATCGAAAGTTGTGTACTGTGCTTGTCACACCAGATTTTTTGTGTCGACATGTATTTAGTTTCCGACAGTACGGTACATTCGATTTTCAAGATGTAAAATTTATAAGTATGGCAAAATGTTTATATTTTGATACCATGGCAACCATTTATCCTATCTTTTCTATGGAGTACAAGAGTAAAGTGGTCTTCAGAAGATTTCAATCACAAAATGAGAATATACATTTTAAAGAGCAACTAAAAAATAGTTGATATATGAATTTAAAAAAAAATCGTTGGAGCAAATTTTGAGAAAATCGAAAAAAACTGAAAAAGTGCATCAGTAAAGTACTAGTACTTTTTGGTCGATTTTGTTCAAAAGCTTCGTGTCACGTCCCATGAGGGCGCCTAACTTAAATATAAAATTTCAACCTCCTAGTTCTTTTCGTTCTTGAGATATTTTGTTCACACACACACACACACACACACACACACACGACAAACAGACAGACAGGCCATGTTGCGAAAACCACTTTTTTGGATTCAGGGGACCTCAAAACGTGTATATTAGGGGTATGACTTTTTTACAACCTCGTATCCCTGTATCATAACATGATGAACTTTTACTAAACACTAAATAAAATCTTACTTTCAAGGTGATTTGATAAAAAAACGTCACGCACAAAATGATTTGAAAATTTTATATATCAGATTTTTTGCCAATTTTTTGAAGTTACTCTAGATAGATAGAAAATTGAACACAAGCTTTAGACTCACTTATATAGGGTCATTAAAGACACAAGGAAGTCAAGTATTCTAGATAAGGTCATTGTTGAGGATGAATCTCAGTGGGGGTTGTCCTTGTTGAGGGAGGAGTCTTAGTAGACTTCTTCCATAAATTTGATTGCACCGCACGCTCACAACATTGGTTGTTTCGGGCAATGTTGATTGGAAATTAATTTATTTTTCATTGGGTTTTCAAGCAATTGAGCTCTGCTGATTCAGAGCTGCAGATAGTTCATAAAAACCTTCAACGCGAAAGCATTGGCTGCTGATTTAATGATCAGCCCATTAGTAAGAAATGAATGGACAAATTTTACGCAACCTGTTACGGGTTTCAGATATCATAATAAACGCAAGAAGGGCTAGGATGGCAAGAGAGGTCCAGCGTACATTGCTGATATTTGTAATTTGTTGAAACTTCACGAAGGGGATTTCATTACTCTCAGCGAATTGACTGAAGACACGAGTGAGGTGGTAGAGAAACTTCATGTCGTCTCTTCAGTCGTCTGTTTCCTTAATTTTAGTTTTAATGTTGCTGAAGGCTCCTTTTAATTTATTATAATGGCTAATCAAATCCTGCACAAAGAAGTAGTGGATGTTTGGTGATTTAGTCAACTTATGGAGTTCATCTCACATGAGAACACGTATAAAGAGATCCAGCACATGGAGCTGGCTTGGTTTTGGGATACCTTTCTCTTCGAACATTTGCTGAAGTCGATCTACGCCGGTCTTTTATTTAGAATAATAAAAAAATAGTACAATTTGCTTTTTTAAATAGAATTTATATATTCTATCATTAAATCTTTATGAGAAAAAAATAAAATATATATTTTTGATTTTGGCTTACCCCTTCCAAGAGGGTACTTTACCCCTTTCCCCCGGGATTTTCTAGAGCGTTATGAAAGTTATATAAGACACCAAATTAAGCAAATAAAGCTAATTAAAACTCAACTACCTGCTTTGAATACCTCCCATATATACCGACTTATACAAGACTGCGACCAGTCAACCTAAAATTTCAAAGTGGTTTGTGCGTGACCTTTTTTTTTTATTTTCATGGAATAAACGTCATTTTAGTCATTAATAGGCAAAAGTTCATCGAGTCGTGATACAGGAAATCTTTTTTAAAAAAAAAAGTCGAAAAGTCATACCCCTAGTGTATATCCATCAAAATCTCGACATCGAATTTTTGACATGAATCCAATACAGTACTTTCTCTCTATATATACCGGTATATTACATATATACATAGGTAAGAGAAAGTAAAAAAATAAAACAAGAAAAAAATCACTTCAGGGCCTTGCTTTACGATAAAATTGTTATAAAGTCAAATATTAGGCGGCTAATTTCTCCATCTCTTGTACAGTATTATATAAAATTACTAGTCGCAAAGCCCGCCGAAGGAGTCTGTACTTAATTTCAAATAGATTCATTGAAAATTGTGGATTTCTATAGAACATATACTGTACATACCATGGTACCATTGGCGTAGCCAGAAATTTTTGATGGGGGGATCAAGAAATTTTTTTCAAAAATATAAGATTATTTTAGGGTATTTATAAATCATTTGGGCTTGTTTTTTTAGCTAGAGTAATTATTATATTTTACTTTCTCTTAGCCTATATGAAATATAATTTGTATTAAATATCTAGTCATGACTTGGGTCCCATGGGGGGGGGAGGGGGGGCTTGAACCCCTAAACCCCCCGTGGCTACTGCCTATGCATGGTATATGCCGTGCCTATACCAAACGTCGCGGGTTCGGACCCAGGCAGTCCGATGATTTTATTTAAGCCATTTGGATACCAGATGGCTTAAATAGAAATGCCTGAACCTACAATTTATATATTACTTACAACGGTTATCGTCTAAAAGTCTTAAATGGCCTAAGTTGCCGAAAAGACTGTGTGAATGTGTGTGTGAGTGTGAGTGTGAATGAGAAAAAAGTGTGAATGTTTTTAAAAAAAAAAAAAAAAATATACCGTACATACATACATGCATACATTTTTCTCATTTCATTTTTATATATATAGATTCAAATATTTCATTTGATATAACCATAATTTTTCAAGATTAAGGCCTAAATCGGATTAAAATCTTTCCTTCTGGCTTAATGACAGATTTTTGTGCCTTGACACCAAATAGATTGAGGCTTTCATCTTTTAAATTTTATTTTTATTAAGTGATTTAGAATTACAAAATTATCCTTCATATTTATAGGATTGAAAAATAGAAAGACCAAAGCCACCAAAAAATTGCTACACGAGAGCAAAATAAAAGTTTAAAATAAATCAAGATAATGCCCTACCACGTTTCTAAATAAAATAATAAAAAGCACCTTATAACTAACTATAGCCTGGGCCCTCCTGCCTTGGTGTAGTGGTTAGCATGTTAGCCTTTGAACCAAGTGTTCCACCCAGGCGTTACTTCTCTCTATCAGAGTTTGATACTGATGATCATGGAAATATAAAAAATGATCTTTGCAACATTTTTGGTGTTAAAGGACCTCTGTATATATATCCTTGTAATATCATTAATACTATATATAGCAAGGGTAACCAACCCAAATGATCTTGCGGGTCACTTTGAAAATGCATCATAAATCCTCGGGCCGCATATATAAATATATATCTGCAAATTAGATTTAGGCCCACTATAAACATTTTTTTAGGCGGAAAATTGAAACATACAGGCCTATTCTCTAAGCAAATACGTTAACCTTTAACATCTGTAAACAGCGTTAATTCATTTTAAAATTTCCTTGTCTTAAATTGCTATTCTGTAAGCAAAAACTTCAAAGCAAAAGCGTTAACATTTATGTTATGTCTAGGAGGTGCCTTTAATATTTTAACGCCGAAATTAATGCATTAAAAAAGCCCTCGGGCTTGGCGTAGTTGTTAGCGCGCCTGCCTTGTATTCCAAGGGTCGAGGGTTCGGATTCCAGGCAGTCCGATGATTTTATTTAAGCCATTTGGATACCAAATGGCTTAAATAAGAATGCTTGGACCACAAATAAATATATATTATAAATACTTTGCGTTGGATTGGTGCAATTATCAATAATATTTAAAAGAAGAGGAAGATATATTGCAGTAATTGGACCAAGGTGTTGTGGTTAGAGAATAACAATAAATTTTATTATAAACACCTTGGTTCAATTACTGCAATAAATCTTCCACTTCTTTTAAATATATTATAAATACTAGTATCGTTTAAAGTCTTTTATGACCTAAGTTGCCGAAAAGACTGTATGAATGAAAAAAAAGTGTGAGTGTTAAAAAAAATGCATAAAAATGCCGCCTTTAATCTAAAAAGTAAGGTTGTGATTTTGACAGCTTTGAAATAAAAGCAACATGTTAACGTCGCTGTTAAAATTTAGAACGCTGATGTTATTACTTTACTTTTTAACCCATTTGCTGATGTTAAATTTTAACGTGTTTTTAGAGAATAGATCTGTAATGAATTATTATTATTGTGTTTAATATCATTCATACATGTAAACATAGATGATATAATAATATAATAATACTAAAAGGACATTCGAAAGTTGTGTTCTTGTGCTTGTCACAGTCAAGGAATAGCTTTCAATTTCGAAGAAACAAAAAATTTTTTTTGTTATTTTTATAAAATGCTTTTAACATTCTTGAATGTTTCAATAATAGAAATTTTTTGCAATATCTACGTTGCTCAACAAAATTTAGTTCTCTCTATTTCATTATCGAACGATAATTCAGTTGCTCTCGGTAATTTAGAACATTAACAAACTATCTTGTACTGTATTATAATCAACTCCCTTTTAGACAATGATTAAAATTTATTATACTAAATGTAGAAATTCATTTGGATCGTATAAATTTGTTGTCTGATTTGGCGAAGAAAATAAAAATCATTTCATAATAATCGATCGAACAATGAAAAAGCGTGACGTAACACGACCGGACACCAGGGGTGGATAGAGAGATGACTGGCGGAGTTAAATAAAGTCCTATAATCTTTTAAAATTATTTTTGTTTTAAGTGAAACTTCTTTACGAACGATAAATACATGCCCTTCAAAGCGCAACGAAAAGAAGCAACCCCTCCGCTCGATGCCCCCTCCACTGACCCAGCAAATATGATTTTTCTTGCTCGATGACGTCACATAGGAACTAGAAAAAGGCGGAGGTCGTCAACACAAACAAACTTCACACATTTGTACATCGAAAATCAGTTAATAAATCAACTTTATGAAAATTATTTTAGAATCTTTTTCTATTGTTAACTAAACTTTAAACTCTCTAATAATATGAATACAAGGGGTTTAAGTGTTTTTTTTTTAAATAAATTATTTTATTTTTATTTTTTTTTTTTAAGTCTTTTCGACATCTTTGGACTTTGACAATACTCATAATATTAATGACGATATATATCAGTGGCGGATTAATGCAATTTTGTCGGGGGGGGGGCGGTTTTTTTTTTTTTATTTAAGGACTTTGTGGGCATCTATGGCCATTTAGACCCCTTTCCTATTTATTTAAATTGATTGGTAACAAATTCAATTGAAAGTAAAGCCCGGAAATCATAATTTCTTTAGATTACTAGTTTTTATAACATTGTGAATTTCTTCTCGGGGGGGGGGGCGATCGCCCCCCTCGCCCCCCCTTTAATCCGCTCCTGATATATATAGGTATCCAGGCCCAATTATTTATACCATTTATGCAAATGATTTAAATAAATATTCATCGGTCTGTCTGGGATTCGAACCCTCGGCCCTTGGTTTTAAGACTATTAATATTGACATTTGTCAACACTACTAGCCTCTCGGCTACAAGGAGGGAGTGAATTTAAAAAAAAAATAAATAAATAATGCCCTCGGGGCATGGCGTAGAGGTTAGCGTGCTAACCTCGTATACCAAACGTCGCGGGCTCGGACCCCAGGCAGTCCGATGATTTTATTTAAGCCAATTGGATACCAAATGGCTTAAATAAGAATGCCTGGACCCCTATATGTATATTTATATAATAACGGTTATCGTCTAAAGTCTTAAATGGCCTGAGTTGCCGAAAAGACTGTGTGAATGTGTGTGTGAGTGTGAGTGTGAATGAGAAAAAAGTGTGAATGTTTAAAAAAAAATAAAAATAAAATAAATAAATAATAAAATTATTTGTCATACCACACGTCCTGACATCCCTTCAACTCTTTTGTGAGGATTCCATCTTTGAGTTCTGCACAACAACCAATGAATTTCTAAATAAATTAAAATCACTTTGAAAATTCAAACATCTATTATTAAATCCCTAAATAACCAATGAAACTCTCTAGTTGAAGGATGGGCGGGATGAATAGTTTTAATGTTTTTTATGGCTGTGGAAACGTCACGTGCATGGGCGTAACTATGGGGTCCCGGGGGAGGGGGAGGCGCCCCCCCCAGACAGCTCGTGCCTCCTCCCCAGAAAGCTCCCTTACCCAAGAAAAATCGAGTCACTATGGAGCCTTCCAGGCTCCCCAGGGAGAATGACTGGTCCCATGCCCCCCCCCCCAGCCAAATTCTTTAGTTACGACCATAGGCAAGTGTGGGAGAAAAATGGAGGGAAGAAATATTTCCTGTGTGTTCGACAATTAGTGCCAATTTGTGATTATGAAACTGTGCAAATAAATATCTATCCAGTTTATCCTTTACAAGACGGCATGGCAACGACATGCAGTGCCCTCGGGCTTGGTGTAGTTGGTAGCGTGTCCATCTTCTATACCGAGCGTCGTTACGGTTCCGACCCCAGACAGAAATGCCTGGACCCCCAATAGATATTATAAATAATAAAGGTTATTGTAAAAGACTTATATGGCCTAAGTTGCCGAAAAGACGGTGTGAATGTGTGTGAGTGTGAGTGTAAATGGGAAAAAAGTGTTAAAAAAAAATCTGGTGTGACTGGCGCACAGCACACAACTTTCTCTACCTTCGGTAATCGAAAGTTGTGTACTGTGCTTGTGACACCAGATTTTTTGTGTCGACATGTATTTAGTTTCCGACAGTAGGGTACAATTGAATTCAAGATGTAAAATTTATAAGTATGGGAAAATATTTATATTTTGATACCATGGCAACCATTTCTCCTATCTTTTCTATGGAGTACAAGAGTAAAGTGGTCTTCAGAAGATTTCAATCACAAAATGAGAATATACATTTTATAGAGAATCTAAAAAATAATTGATTTTTGAATTTTAAAAAAAATCGTTGGAGCAAATTTTGAGAAAATCGAAAAAAACTGAAAAAGTGCATCAGTAAAGTGCTAGTACTTTTTGGTCGATTTTGTTCAAAAACTTCGTGTCACGTCCCATGGGGGTGTCTAACTTAAATATAAAATTTCAACTTCCTAGCTCTTTTCGTTCTTGAGATATTTTGTTCACAGACAGACACACAAACACACAGACAGACCATGTCGCGAAAACCACTTTTTACTTTCTCGTACCTCTATATATATGTTAATATATAGAGAGAGAAAGTATTGGATTCATGTCAAAAATTCGATGTCGAGATTTTGATGGATCTTCACGTTTTGAGGTCCCCTGAATCCAAAAAGTGGTTTTCGCGACATGGTCTGTCTGTGTGTCTGTGTGTGTGTCTGTCTGTGTGTGTGTCTGTGAACAAAATATCTCAAGAACGAAAAGAGCTAGGAAGTTGAAATTTTATATTTAAGTTAGACACCCCCATGGACGTGACACGAATCTTTTGAACAAAATCGACCAAAGAGTACTAGTACTTTACTGATTCACTTTTTCAGTTTTTTTCGATTTTCTCCCAAATTTGCTCCAAACGATTTTTTTTTTAAAATTCAAAAATCAATTATTTTTTAGATTCTCTATAAAATGTATATTCTCATTTTGTGATTGAAAGCTTCTGAAGACCACTTTACTCTTGTACTCCATAGAAAAGATAGGAGAAATGGTTGCCATGGTATCAAAATATAAATATTTTCCCATACTTATAAATTTTACATCTTGAATTCAATTGTACCCTACTGTCGGAAACTAAATACATGTCGACACAAAAAATCTGGTGTGACAAGCACAGTACACAACTTTCGATTACCGAAGGTAAGAGAAAGTTGTGTGCTGTGCGCCAGTCACACCAGATTTTTTGGATTCAGGGCACCTCAAAACGTGAAGATCCATCAAAATCTCGACATCGAATTTTTGACATGAATCCAATACTTTCTCTCTATATATATATTACATATATACATAGGTAAG
>JAKCPI010029270.1:0-12388 GCA_023213315.1 Euborellia annulipes | reverse complement strand
TTGTATTAATCATTCCCAAACATGTTCGTGCCGAGATAATACAAATAAAGAGATAAAATATAAAGCTATAGTCGTATTTGTTAATAGATCTTTAAGAGTCATGGCAGCTGTGCTGCTTTCTTATATTAAAATTTCTTCTGATTTAAATCAAAGCTCATTTACTATTCAAACAATGAATCAGAGAAGAGATGAGAGGTTTCGTGATTAAATAAAACCACTTAGTCATCAAAATCAGTTTAAAAAAAATTAGTGAATCATATTGCTATTAAGTAAAAATAAAAGAAGCTAGTGTGAAGGGTGAGGCCTCACTGGCACAGATAAAGGGGGACAGGGGAATAAATTCCGCCCTCTGAGGGGGCCCCGACCTTTTTAAATTTTAACCACAAATTTTTTATGAAAAATATTTAATTATTTGTAAAAGATTACACCAACTCTAAACCAGCGGCGTAACTAGCCTTTGAGGGCGGAGAGAGCGAAACTCAACTGGGGCACCATTTTTTGTTCGACCTATTTTTTTTAGTATTCGAATATCGTAGGATCTTTTTTTTGTAATTTTTCTCCGGATTTGTGATATAAAATGAATTTATTATGAAATTTCAAAAAAAAAAAAAAAACGGAAAGCCGGATGCGCGAGGGGCGCCAAAAGCTGATGCGCATGGGGCGGGGGGGGGGCGAGCCCCACTTTACCCCCACCTGGATACGCTACTACTCTAAATCTTTCAAGTAAAAAAGAATATTTTAAAATATTCAAATATGCAATTATTCATATTTAAAAACGTGGGTGGAGGTATTTATATATCTCTGTGACATGGGCGTATCCATGTCAAATCGGAAGGGGGAGGGGCAACTTTTCTAATATCTATTTTATTATTTTACTAAATGCCTCAACCTTACTGTAGTTAGGGGTTGGCTCCACTCATAGTTTTTTTCTCAGATGGCGTGAACTTTTCAGTTTTTTTAATTATATTTTTTGTTTTTTATTTTTATTTCAAGTTTGCCCCCTGGATACCCCTATGCTCCGGGGCCCTGCAAGTCTCTCGATAGCCTGAGGTCTTGGGCGGACAACTAGAGAATGGAACTTTAAATTACCTAAAATAAAAGAAAGTTGTGTGATGTGCGATCAGTTACACCAGGCAAAAAAAAAATTACCCTCCCCCGAAAAACTCCTCTGAATCCGCCCTTGCCTGAGGCATTTTCTCACCGTAAAAGGACTCCGAATACGAAGCATATAATTATAAAAATATCAAGAAAATATACAAAAATCGAGAAACAAAAATTTGCATCCGTTATCAAATAAAATTTGTATTTAATTCAAGTGAATTTTAATGTGAAAGGAAAAGAAAAGATTTTATAAATCCGCATGAATAATTAATTAATAAAACACCAGCAGTGTGAGTGAAGTGCAAGCAAGCACTTGGGCCTGGGGAAAGGAAGGGAGTAGGGCTATTTATCATCCACCCCTTGGACAAATGTCACGCATCTGCACCGAACAAACACCACCCCTTCCCCTCCTATATAGGCACCCCTCACAGAGCAATTACAGTCCGATAATTAAAGGACCCAATTGAATTCGGAAACGGGCCACCTAATTGTGTTAGATATCGTAAAAATGTCCTGAAATATATAAATTTGGAGAGAGCGTGCGTTTCAGATCATTTAGATGGGAAATTATTTGATTACCATTATTATAATTGAATCATGTATTTCTTCTAAAAAGAATAATTTGGAATTTTATATTATTAGGTTACTATAATTAACTAACGTTAAGGAAGCCACCAGGCTAGAATGTATTGGTGTATTAGTAAATGAGATAATAAATAAACTAGTGCACCCAAAAAAATTTTTATATAAGTTTCGGTAGCAAATCGTGACCTGCCTCAATACAATACAAATTATAGTCATGGGGGATTCAGATTCCTCCCCCCTCTCCTCCCTCGAAATCTCAAAAAATATATAGGCTTATATAGAGAAATATAATGTTAAATTTTAAAAGTTAATATTTTATTTGGTGTTTGTAGCTATCAGACAGACAAACTAAAAGATACCATATATTGACCCTCTTACGCATTAGTGTGTCAAGTGCCAGCTACCGAGTTTTGAGTAAATTAACATTAAAGTTTTTTGTTTTGATTAGATTATATATAATTTTTTTTGTCAATTGTGCAAGTAACATTAAATATAAATATTTTTAGGACATATTTCATAAAAAAATACTATTAATTATAGCATTTGAAAGAATTTTCCGTGCTTAATTCAATTTTGAATTTTTTTTGGCGCTTGACACACTAATGCATAACAGGGTCCATATATGATATGTTGGCTTTTATGTAGATAGAATTTAGAAAAAATAAATTAAATAAAAAAGAAAATTCACTGCAATGTCCCAGGGGACAGGTTTACGAACTCAAGAGCGGATTCAGAGGAGTTTCTCGGGGGGGGGGGGAGGGGTAATCTAGTCGCACAGCACACAATTTTTTCTTACTTTCGGTAATTTAAAAGAGCATTCTGTACTTGTTTACCAGAATATAAATACAAATCAAATGTTTAAGAATTAATTTTTAAAATTTTATATTAAAAATATGCGTCCTTGGGTGAACTCAAGTAGGCTATATGTGGAGAAAAATTTTTAAATTTCAACATTCTTGCAATATGTATGTTTACTTTTGACTTAGAAAAAATAATTTTAATTAATCTTTCTAATATATAGGCTAATAGAATATTTTTATAATTTATTTTATTAAAATAATTCTATTTAAATGATTAATATGTAATTTTATTTTTTGCAGAATCGGGCATCTTTATAACATGCTGACTGCATCTTCAGTCAAGCCTCCCCTCCACCTCTGCACTCTTTATCCCAAGACAAGACACCTGGCTGTGACGTCACTCCTGGACAAGCCACAACTTGTCTTTGGGCTCTGCCATCTCGCCCTATACTTTTAGTAGAGAGACGTCTACCTACAGTGAAAGATCGGATCCACGAAGTGTCCTTCCAGGAAAAGGGTTTATCTTCTAGCAACGAAATAATCCCAGGTAAATCTCTTCTCTCTTATTGTTAGTATCGTATTAAATTGAAAAATGCGATTTTATCTGTATGATTCCTAGGATATGAATGGATTACAAGGCCAGAGTTAAATCTCTCTTGCAAACGATTCATATTCTAAACTCAAATGAATGCTATTCTGAAAAATACTTGAAAACAAAATAATACAAACAATTTTATGTTTGATAATCTTTATTTTTACAAAACTGTTATGTGTCCTCATGCTTGAGAGTATCTCGGGTATCTAAACTGGGAAGAATTTGAGCTGAAAATAAAAATCTCCTTGGGCAACACCCTAAGTTTCAGTGGTCAATTAAAACATTAATGGGTAGTGATAACACATAAGTGGTGTAGTTAGATGAAATTAGAACGGGTGTCTCAAATCGGAGTATGCTAATATAAACAGTTCTCGGCCCATTCCTTGCTACGCCTTTAGGTATAGTCAATGAGTGTCTAGGACCTTCTCCTTCACTACCTAGGCCCATGGAACTTCTTAATTAGTCCTTTAGGGGGAGGGGGGGTTAAGAAAATCTCTACATGTCCTTATGTAGGGGGAAGGTCGTAGCCAAGCTACGTTAAGTAATTTTACATAAATTGAGAAATCTCAAAATTCAAGTCAATCAATGGCGTAGCTAAACGAAATTAGTACAAGATTTAAACTTTCGACCGTTGGTTCTCGTTGAAACATTTTATAAATTAAAATTAAATATACAAATTAAACACTAGGTTATATGTTTCAAATCAGTGGCGTAACCTCAGGGAAAAAACTGGAAGCAACGCTTTCGGGCTCCTGGCTTTAGGGGGCCCCTTTATAAATTTATTTATTTATTATTTATATAAAAAATTCATAAATTTAATAAACCTTTTTTTATAGAAATAGTTTAGAAATATTAAAATACGAAATAAAAAAAATGTTAGTGGGAGCCCCTTAGAATTTGCTGATGGGCCTAAAAAATCTAGTTACGCCACTGTTTCAAAGGATTTACTATTTAAAAATACGTATTTCGACAACAAATTGTGTGGGTTTGGATCCCACTATGACCAAAGATGCCGAAAAGACTAAAAAATTAAATAAATCATGATATTAGAAAAATGTTCCGAGATAGATATCTGCCTTTTATTTTAATTATTTATCATCACTTTTATATATTCCCATTCAAGCACCTTGTCGCCATATAATTATTATGTCTGGTAACAGAGATTTAAGTCAATATTGATTCTAAAAATTGAGAGTGGTGCCGGCACCATAATTAGTCGGCTCGTAATCAAAAAGAAACGAAAATGTTATCTAAATGGCTGCCATATTGTGTGTCTCGATCACAACAGCTTTATCTAGGGAGGAAGAGAGTGAAAGCATACAAGCAGGGGCCAAATAAATTTACTTACTGGGTAATATCTATAAAATCGGTCCATTGAGTTAATTCCTCGATATATCTTTGTCATCGAGTAAAAGAAAGGGAAATGGAGTTATTGCAAGAGGAATTAATGAACAATTTTACAAATACCAAGAATTTAGTGGATTGTTTCTCTTCTTGAGAGATAAAGAGAGAGTCGGCGAGTCCATACGCCACCCTCTCCCCTAATTTTTACTTTCTCTTACCTCTATATAAATGTTAATATACCTATAGAGAGAGAAAGTATTGGATTCATGTCAAAAATTCGATGTCGAGATTTTGATGGATATACATGTTTTGAGGTCCCCTGAATCCAAAAAAAGTGGTTTTCGCAACATGGTCTGTCTGTGCGTCTGTCTGTCTGTCTGTCTGTCTGTGTGTCCGTGAACAAAATATCTCAAGAACGAAAAGAGCTACGAGGTTGAAATTTTATATTTAAGTTAGGAACCCCCATGGGACGTGACACGAAGTCTTTGAACAAAATCGACCAAAGAGTACTAGTACTTTACTGATGCACTTTTTCAGTTTTTTTCGATTTTCTCAAAATTTGCTCCAACGATTTTTTTTAAAATTCAAAAATCAATTATTTTTTAGATTCTCTATAAAATGTATATTCTCATTTTGTGATTGAAATCTTCTGAAGACCACTTTACTCTTGTACTCCATAGAAAAGATAGGAGAAATGGTTGCCAAAATCATCAAAATAAAATATAAATATTTTCCCATACTTATAAATTTTACATCTTGAATTCAATTGTAAACTACTGTTGGAAACTAAATATATGTCGACACGAAAAATCCGGTGTGACAAGCACAGAACACAACTTTCGATTACCGAAAGCAAGAGAAAGTTGCGTGCTATGCGACCAGTCACACTAGATTTTTAAATAATGAATTTTTTCAAAAAAATAAGTTTGCCCTCACTCAACAAATTAATTAAAAAAAAATCTGGTGTGACTGGCGCACAGCACACAACTTTCTCTTACCCTTCGGTAAGAGAAAGTTGCGCACTGTGCTGGTCACACCAGATTTTTTGTGTCGAGATATATTTAGTTTCCGATAGCACCTTAGTTTCAAACTTGCATTTTAAATGTTGACTGCTTCAAATAAACTATGGTTATTTTTCAAAATTTTAATCTCATATTTGGACATTTTATACACAATATAGAATCGTAAATAAATACAAAATTTCATAAGAATTGGAAAAAAAAATTTTAAATGCGTAAAAAGTTCCAAAGGGGACCCCCTTTTGAATCGAAATTAACATACAAATCCCTATAGGAAATTAACATTATTTCTATGCGAAGATAAGGTGGAAAGGGAATTTAAAAAGAGTAGAGAGAGACGATAATGTTTGCAAGTGGGAGAGATATATATATATGTTTTCTTTGAAACAATTAAAACAGAAATAAAAAAAAAAATAAATGGGAATTTAAATAATAATTGATTTTTTAATCTAATAAAAAGAAAAAGATTTAAATTCCGTTACCATGGCAACCAGTTCTATCTTTCCTATGAAGAACAAGAGTAAAGTGGTCTTCAGAAGATTTCAACGGCAAAATGAGAATATACATTTTAAAGAGCATCTAAAAAATAGTTCATTTATGAATTTTAAAAAAAATCCTTGGAGGGAATTTTGAGAAAATCGAAAAAAACTGAAAAAGTACATCAGTAAAGTACTAGTACTTTTTGGCCGATTTTGTTCAAAAGCTTATTTTGAGATTCTTCAAAGGTACCTAAGTTAAATATAAAATTTCAATCCGGTAGCTCAACTCCTTCATGCTAAAAAAATGGTTCCACACACACAGACACACAGCCACAACACACACACACACACACAGACCAATTTGCGGGACCCACTTTTTTGGACTCAGGGGACCTCAAAACATGTATATCCATCAAAATCTCGACATCGAATTTTTGACATGATCGCAATACTTTCTCTCTCTATATATTTCATATATAGGGTAAGAGAAAGTAAAAAAGATGGAATGACGCCAATGCTTTGCAGGCGCAGAGATGTTCAGGGAAGTCTCCAGCGGGAATCGGTTCATTCAGATTAAAAAAATCTAGTATGACTGTATTGATATTTCAAAGTTGTGAAATTGGATATAGGAGATTTTGCAGCCGTGGAATTAAATAAAAGACTTAATAAATCGTCGACGTTTCGGTCGCAAATCACCACCTTCATCAGAACGATTAATTGTTAGAATACAAGATTAACAGTATTATTTTCAATTGTCAAATTATACAATATTTATTTAATGGCCAGAGGCTGTTTGAAATTTAAAAAAATATTTTATATCTTGAGGTGGGTCTTTGAGTATTCGAGGGTAAGGTGAAGGTTGTCGTTTCTCCGGAGCCTGGAGGAGTATATAGATTCTTGAGGCTAGGGAATGTCCTGGTGGGGGCGGGGTAACATTCTTATTCTGAGTTAGGCTAGGCAGGATCTCTTTCAGAGAGACCCTTGAGCAAAGGCGGACTCCACAGCTAGTTCTTTCCTGTTGAGAAATCATTTTAATAAGTAAAAATATGTCTACGTTGTTTAAGGAATCCAATTATTCTAACCCTTTTAGGAAAATCTTTTCTAATAGGCAATTTACAAGAAAGCCTTGGAATCAAATTAAAAATCTCTGGAAAGATATTAGAAAAGCAATTTAAAATTTTAATTAAATTCTTTTAGCTTTTAAATTACTTGTATAAAATTCTTTAAAAGGGTTTGTACTTTTAAATTATTTATTTATTAAAAAAAAAAACTATTTTTCTTGTCTTATCGGCATCTATGCCCCCTTGTCTTTTATTAAATAAATAAGATAGTTTATAAGTGAAATGTGATAACAAGTAATTTTTCTTGTTAATCTCCTGTTGTTGTGATATGGGATTCATTTCGGAACCCAATATTCTTAGAAGGGCGTATAAATCCCTTCAGGGCGTCCACCTGTCTTCGGGTCTCCGTCGAAATGCAATCAGGGGGGAGAGATGTCTTCTTTTGTCTTTTATTTGTCCGTCTGTCAAGTCGATTGGATCGATCCCTCGGATAGAGAATATTGGGAGAGAGGGTGAACTAAGTAAAAAAAATGAACTAATATTTTTTGGATCATCCTATTAACTGAGGAAGAAATTTTATTTATATTTGAAAATTAGTAATTAGACATCCGATTTTATCTTCACTCCCTTATTGTCATAAATAAATAAAATATTTATTTTATTTTAATAAATTCAACAATAGGCCTACTTTTGATAATTCAGAGGTACTTTGTGGGGAATAGCTCGAGCTTTTTAAATTCATTACCAGTCTTTCTTATCAGTCATGTTTCATCTCTTTTGTTGTATGGTTAATTAAGGTGCGCGTCTCGGGGTGCTAATTTTGGGAGATTCCAGCGGCCACAATTTTGAAGCTATCGACCTCAAATTTTTTTTAAATTAAAGCTATTTAAAATATCTACAACTTATAGAAGCTTTTTTTTTGATTTTCGAAAAAATAAATTTTTTTTTTTAGATTAATCGCATTAAATAAAAGATATTTTAAAAAAATTCGCTCTATATCTTATAGATAATTAAATTAGTAATCATTGTGTTAAAAAATAATTAATTTTTTACCCTTAATTAAATAGCTGGAATCTTCCAATTTAAATGGAATAAATCCCTTGTATCCCGCCATATCGTGCAACACTTATATCCCGCCATCTCTTGCCGCCTAGAGTAACTCAGTAGTGAATCGTTTTCTAACGGCTTTTCGAGACGCGCATCTTAACTCATTTATTTATAGAAATCGTTTTAAAATTCTAAATTGTGATTTGAGTGGTTTTAGAAAAATTTCGAGATGATATAATTTACTTACTTACATATTCAAATAAGAGAAAGTAAAAATTAAACAGTTTTAACACAAACATTTTGTTAAAAACCTCTAGACTTTTAATGAACCTCTTGGTCCAAATTCTTGTGAACTTCTGAAGCATGTTTAAACCCAAACATTATTAAATCCATCTCACAGACAAAAAATGCCGAGCTAACAATCATTTTTGTCTTTTGAAAATAATACCAAAATCACTATAGTATTTAAATAAATGTATGCGAAAAGGAAAGAAAGGAAAAAAAAGGGAAAGGGAGAGCCTAAACGTCGGCTTGTCTTCTCCCAAAGGACTTGCATGAATATTTGATGGGAATTTAATGTTCCTGGCTGCTGGTTTGAGTTGAGTACCAACAACCAGTAGAAGAACTCGCCGTAAGCGGCTTACGGCTTCCGTCGCCTTCCTCTCTATTTATTTATTTTTTGAAGGGACCTTTACGAATAATAGACGACACAACACGTAAATGGGAATTCTTTAAACTTTAAATAAATGCCGATATTAATTTTTGTATTTAACTAATAAATTTTCCAATAGAAATGTTGATGGATTGTACGTTAATAGGATTGTCTTATTCATTTTTAATTAACCTTCTCTATTATTCATATTTGCAAATGGAAAGGTTTATTTATATAATAAATATCAAATGGATCTGGGAATTAAAAACGCTAATCAATTGGCATTAGTTTAAATCAATGGGCTTTTGATTGAGACTCCCCTCCGCTCTGTTGAGATTGATGGACCAATCAGGGCTCACTTGTTTCATTCAACACGTGTAAATTGTGCTTGCAAATTTAATTATCCCATCTACAGTTACACCTTTACAATCTTTCTCTCTTTGATAATTTAATTTTTTAGCTTATATCTAATTCTTATTAATAGGCCTATAATAATAAATAAATTTTTTGTAATACCTGAAACCTTTTTACTTTCTCTTAACTATAGTGAGAAAGTATTGCAATCATGCCAAAAAATCGATGTCAAGATTTTAATAGAAATATACATGTTTTAAGTTAGTATTTTAGTGGAATTTGTATCAGGAATGAAAGTTAGAAGAAAACGCAGCCAAAATTTTTTCTTTACAGCTGACGTTTCGGCTTTGGTCAAAGCCATCCTCGGAGCTATAAACAACGAAACAATTTCTTTTATAAATATAGTTTAACAATCATTTTTAAAATTTTTACAGAATGAAAATCATACCTGTCATCATGTACATATATTTTGAATTGTATTTGTATACTTTTTTTTTCCGATGTTACATCCTGAAAATAATACCAAATACAATTCAAAATATATGTACATGATGACAGGTATGATTTTCATTCTGTAAAAATTTTAAAAATGATTGTTAAACTATATTTATAAAAGAAAATGTTTCGTTGTTTATAGCTCCGAGGATGGCTTTGACCAAAGCCGAAACGCCAGCTGTTAAAATATATTTTTAAAGAAAAATTTTTCTAACTTTCATTCTTGTTACATGTTTTAAAGTTCCCTGAATTTGGAATCAGGGAAGTGAGTCCCGCAAAATGTCTCTGTGTGTGTGTGTGTGTTAGCGATTTTAAGCTGAAAGGAAATGAGCTTCGAGGTTGAAATTTTGTATTTAAGTTAGGTACCCTCCCGGTCAGTTAAAATAAGCTTCTGAACAAAATTGACCTAAAAGTACTACGTACTTTACTCAAGGACTTTTTATTCAGTTTTTTTCGATTTTCTCAACATACGCTTCAACGATTTTGATTAAAATTCATAAATAATTTATTTTTTTAGATCCTCTTATATTATATCAGTAAAATTTTTCGTGAAAATTGTTTGAAGTACACTTTACTTGATGTATTTCAGATTTTTCATATTCATTTTCCGGCTCTTCCTTACATAGAGCCAATGCTAAATCCCTATGGGGATTTGCTTGTTAATTTCGATTTCAATGAAAGGCATAACCTAGTGTATGGTACCTTTTCATATATTACATAATGTTTCCAACTTGGCCTACGTAAAGTTTAAATCTAATTTTGTATTTATTTAGGATTCTCCTCTTCTTTCTTTGCCTTTATTATTTCCCCGGTGCGGGGTCGGTGGGTATTAGGGGCCGGAAGGAATAGGACTGGCCGGCCAGTCGCTCGGTCTGACGCCTGTTGAAAATATAGAAGGAAGGGACAGACATGTAAAGAATAAAGGACTGCCAGTCCCAGCTCGGGTAGTTCGTGGTCGCTATCCACGTGCCCACAAGATGTGGGCCCCTGAGCATTTATTTTGGATTCTATATTGTGTAGAAAATATCCAAATATTAGATTAAAATTTTGAAAAATAACCAGAGTTTATTTCAAACAGTTAACATTTAAAATACATAGAGCTTATGGAAATTTTTAATTAATTTACTTTTTTTATGAAAAGCAAATGGTCAAGTTTGGAACTAAGATGCTATGGGAAACTAAATATATCTCAACACAAAAAAAATCTTTCGAAACACAGTAACTTTAGAAAGAAAGTGAGCTGTGCGTTAAGTCATACCATATATTTTTTTTTCACTAGAAAATCCTATCTTATAAAATTTTGTTATAAAATAATAACGAAAAGTGAAGTGGCTTTTGTACGCGACAGAGAGAGAGAGATTGAACTCCATCAGGAGAGATGAGATGGATTTGGTGTTGGCACCACATCTCAACTCCCCTAAGATCGAATCGAAGGCACAGTCCCAATCCAATTTGAGACTGCGATGTGTCAATCGAACGACAATTGCTAAGGACAAACGTACAGACAGAGAAAGACAATTCCTATTCTTATAAAGTATAAAGCATCTTAGAAAGAGTCGAAAATTAAATCAAAAAAATGGCGACGAAATCTAAATTCTCATCATCCTTGTAACTTGACTTCTTGTGAACAGGCGAGTTAATAGGGTTATCTACCTTCAAGGCGGCAAGAACTTTTCTATTGTTGAGAATAAAAATATATCACCTAGCTAAAAATTGTATTTTTCCTTAAGGGGGTTGCTGAAGTGGGATTAATTTAAAAAAATCTGGTGTGACTGGTCGCACAGCACACAACTTTCTCTTACCTTCGGAAATCGAAAGTTGTGTTCTGTGCTTGTCACACCAGATTTATTGTGTCGACACATATTTAGTTTCCGACAGTACGGTACATTCGAATTTCAAGATGTAAAATTTATAAGTATGGGGAAATGCCCTCGGGCTTGGTGTGGTTGGTAGCGTGCCTACCTTCTAACGAACGTTCGGACGTCGCGGGTTCGGACCCCAGGCAGTCCGATGATTTTATTTAGGCCATTTGGATACCAAATGCCTGGACCCTCAATAGATATTATAAACGGTTATCGTCAAAGTGTTAATTATATTATGGGAAAATATTTATATTTTTTTTCTCATGGCACACCACATTTACATTCATATTTTTTTTTTGAAAGTAAAGGGCCTTCAGAAGACTTTTTCAATCACACCCGTAAAATCAGAATCTTACAGCTTTTAATGGCAGCATCTAAAACTATTTAATATCCATTAGTTAAATCCAATTGTTTAAGGTCAAAATCGTGGATTGCCGAACCCGCGACAAGTTTTGAGACCCAAATTGGCAAAATAAAACTATGAGAAAATATTTAAATTTTTCCAACATGGCAAACAATTTTTCCTATCTTTCCTACATCAGTAAAGTACTAGTACTCTTTGGCTGATTTTGATAAAAAGCTTATTTTCACGCCTCAGGGGCGGTGCCTAACTTAAATATAAAATGTCAACCTCCTAGCTCAATATCTTCATGCTTTCAATTGTATTCACTCACACAGACACACAGAGGGGGGACCTCAAAACGTGTATATCCATTAAAATCTCGACATCGAATTTTTGGCATGAATCCAATACTTTCTCTCTCTATATATATTTATATTAACATTTATAGAGGTAAAAGAAAATAAAAAGAAGGCGCTAAATTTTCAGCACATTTTCTCCCCACCCCCTTGACTACGGCCCTAGAACTTAAAATTAATATTTAAATTGGATTTGCACAAGCAATTATGATTTGGATTAAATTGCGGAAGTATTTTGTTGTGATGAACTTAGGTGTAGTTAGTTGAATTTGAAATAAAAAAAACTGTTGTTTTT
>JAKCPI010029269.1:0-10597 GCA_023213315.1 Euborellia annulipes | reverse complement strand
TTTAGATCAGATATTCTATAAAAAAAAATCTTCCGTTTCTTGAACGTTATGCATCTTTGGGATTTACTGAACCAACGACTGTCAGATGTATGTTTCGGAAATAAATCAAATAAGCAAGCAGCAACTGCTCTTGGCTTTTTTTCTTGGCCAATCTCCATGGATATTGATTGATTTATCTCTATTTAACGATTATTTTGAGCATAGAAATAAGGAAGAAGAAGAAAATAAAATGCTCGTTTATTAGAATTAATTTTATTTTGAATAGAAATCACCAAATCAAAAATTACTTCGTTTGCCCAGGCTTAAAAGGACAGTACACTAATAAATACTATCAAAAGAACACCGTGTATTACTTGAAAACAATATTGATTCAAAATTTTATGATATCTTCGTAGACATGATGTAAAATTCACCAAAGATGCAATTAACCTAACTTTTAAAGAAATTGAATTAAATATTATAATTAGGATATTTTGTATCAAATATAATTTTCAATATTTATAAATACAAAAGAAATTCAAATTACCTTTACGAAGTGATTAATTGAGTCCAGAAAAAATGACTTTGACAACTATTGAGAATTTCTAAATATATTTCTATATATATTCTACATCTCTTGAATTGTATGCTAATTGGCATCTGATCTCTTTGACTTTAATTGTTGCGTATTACTTATTCTTTTTATAACCTAATTTAGAATTTGTATATTTTATGAACATTTTTCTCTTCAAATAAGGCCAAAAGATTGAAAAATCTCTTTTTTAAAGCATTTATTTTTTGCCAAAATTAAAACAAAAAAAGAAAATCTCTAAGCTTACAGGGCAGCTCACAAATCAGTTAAAAAAAAAATGTCATCTACCTGTCTGCATCCGTCTCTAATTCTCCAATCAAATAGACATGTTAAAATAGAGAGTACTGTTTATTTAAAATGCATATAATCAAATAAATATCTACACTAAATTAAGGTGCTCAAAAAGAGGAAAAAAAAAATCTAATAAAAATGCACATGCTTTCTAATTGTTTTGTGGTTTAACAGGTGTCATTTTAAGAATCCAAAAAGGAAATACAATTACCTATTTAAGTCTTTATTCGTATTTACATCAACTCTCAATTGGAAGGTATAGCCCCGAGATTAGGTCCTACCGTTTATATTTACCCTAATAAACCATTAAAAGATGAGGCTGTATTTTTTAAAAGATGGAAAATTAAATTAAAAATTTAAACTTTCGGCTCTCGTTGATTCATTTTAAATTAACACTTAAATATAGGTTTAAAATTCATAAATATACCGTATATACAATACAGTACATTTAAATTGAAATAAATAAACGAGTTTATTATTTGCTGGTGGGCCAAGTGCCCCAGCGTCCCCGGGAATAGAACCCAGGACCTTTTCGGTGCAACGGTGTGCCTACAATATTTGAATATTAATATTTTATACAAAAACCTAGATCTCTAAATTAATTCTTCTGTTTTTTTTTACTGCCGGGGTTTCGGTCGTTAATCTCAACCTTCTTCAGCATCTATTTCTTCATTTTCCATTTTTTTTTTTTTTTATTATTAATTAATATGAGCAGTTTATTTTAAAAGTGGGGCAAATGCATTTTTGGAAAAAAAATCAAAATAATTAATTATAAATAAAATTTAATACGATCTGCTTTTGAGATGCTGCTCCGCTGCGTTTTCACGTTTTCAATCTGACGTTTCTCTTTTTCTCGGACGTTCCTCAGGATGGTAGGTGAATGGATTTTCAATTAATTATGTCAACATTTATTATCAGAGGTTTTATTTTTAGGTTTGGCCCATCGGTTCGGCTCGATTAAGCCTTCTTCAGAACCTTAAAACATATTATTTACAAAGATGTTTTACACTTAATTAATTAAATAAATTTACACTATTCTTATTTTTTATTTAAATAAAAAATTCTCATTTTTAATGATCTTTGTAAATATTATGTTTTAAGGTTCTGAAGAAGGCTTAAACGAGCCGAAACGATGTCAAATCTTTGCCAACATCGTAAACCTAAAAATAAAAACGTCTGATAATAAATTTTGATATAATTAATTGAAAATCCACTCACCTACCATCCTGAGGGACGTCTGAGAAAAAGAGCAGCGTCAGATTGAAAACCTTAATACGATCTTTTTAGATATAGGTTTACCAGGTAGGCCTATGGTAAGCCTCTGTGGTATTAAAACCGAAAAATGGACAAGATTTCGTACGTTTTCATTTGACCATTCTAAATAGGAGTTACATATCAATAGATAAATAATAAGAAAATGAATATCAGTGATTTTATTATTTCGTTTTATTCATGTCCACTATGCTGACATTTTGGCCTTGGTCTTTAGGGCTTGTGGGCTGACAGTTCAATCATATGTTGTGAAGCCAAAACGAGAGAGAGAGAGAGAGGATACAAAATTTGATATTTGGAATCCAAAGTTATATTTTTAAAATACATTCGAAGGCAAAATTTGATATATGACTAGAACAAGACACACCTGTAAAAATTCCCACAGAAAAGCGCAAATTTTGCAATTGGAATCGTTGCACGTGTGTCTATTCCTCTGGGAATGGGGGACTACTGTCTGAAAAGAAGGCTTAAAAGGCCACCCCCACTCCCGGGAGGGATCATTTTCTCTCTCGACCTCCTAAGTAACAGACCTGGTGTATTGAACGGTCATAATGAACGTATATTTCAAACTGCGACATTTATTCAAAATCCCAGAAAAATCCTATCGAGAAAGCAACACACAACACATATGTCAAACGAACATATCGCCTGCTGAGTGACGAAAGTCCGAAAATTCAATTTTTGAGTTAAGTCTAGCAAACGTTAAAACGACTTCTCTTTTGAGTGCCAAAGTGCTTTGCTATTGATTCTGGCCTATTCATTTGTTGCCCGGCCATTTAAATATTAAAACTATCAAGAGCCTTTTCTCGAATTGTTCAATTTCGGACTTTCGCCACTCAGCATTCTCAGAAGGCGATATAATAGGAATAAATTATTAAATACACGTTTTAATGATTGAAATAAAATTAGAAAAAATACTAATAATATGTTAGTTGAGTTCATGCTTTCTCTCCACTGATAGCCCACAAGCTCTGAAGATGGTCTTGGCCCAGACCGAAACGTCAGTGATTCTGAATAAAACGAAATAATAAAATAGCTGCTATTTATTTGTCAATTCTTCTTCAAATTATAAATTCTACATCTATAAATTTTGTTGAGATTGCAAAGCAACATTCAAAGGGGTGCTTGATTATAATTCGTTACGAAAATCGCTATTCTAAAAACGCATGTCGAAATCATCTCAGGAACTCTAACTTTTTTATTTATTGAGAGTCTATGAGGATTTAAAAAACAAAATCAAATCTCACTTATACAAATTCGGTATTTCTATCAAAGAGATTGTTTAATCCTTGGAGTTTTTTTTTTTTTTTTTAATATTTCAAAGTCCGGGAAGGCGCCATGAGGTTGAAACATGTCATAGAAAGACTCAAGAGGGTCAAACTAAATTTAAAATTTTTTTGTCCTCATTCAATTTGTTGTTTATTAATATAAAATTCTACTCTCTATCTATTTATTTTATTTTATTTTTTTTTTTTAGAACAAACGGGACAGTATTATTTATCTTGATAGAGAACCATTACGAAAATCCAAGATGTATTTTTTTCCAGTGTCTTGTGAATCGCTACGTGATTGGAAAAGAATAAAATAAAATAAAAAAAAAAGTGATCAAACTCTACATGGTGTCGCATTATTATGTGTTTCGAATCCTACCTTAGTGCCCACAGAAAGATAATCCCTGGAAAAAAAGAAAAAAAATAAAATGTAGAAAAAATAAAACAAACGAGAGATATAGCAAGTAGTAAGTATAGATATAGATATAGATATAGATATAGATATAGAATAGAAAAGAAAAAAAAAACAGAGAACACACACACACACACACACACATAACATACAAAAATAAAAGAGGTGGATAAAAGCAGAGATGGGCGAATTTTTTTTTTCATTTTATCTCGATAATAATAATTAACTAATTTTTTTTTTTAGGATTTAGTTTCTATTCTAGATCCTTAGAGAGAATTTCTGAAGAATTTAAAGTTAAACTTCAGGAGGTCACATTGAATATTTTTTGTTCCGAAACTACTGAGGCATTTTAAAGTTTTTTTTTTTTTTTTTAATGAATTAAATTCGTGAGCATTTTACTTAATAGAAAGCTTTTTTTTAATTATGATTAAAGACCGGATTTTAAGAAAAATGCTTATTGCTGAATTTTATAAGCAGCCATTAGATATTTAATTTTCTACACGAATTACGCAAAACGATGTGTAAAATGCAAAATGATTGTTTTTTTGACTTTCTATTCCTTTTTACTTTCTCATACCTCTATATATGTAATATATATAGAGAGAGAAAGTATTGGATTCATGTCAAAAATTCGATGTCGAGATTTTTATGGATATACACGTTTTGAGGTCCCCTGAATCCAAAAAAAGTGGTTTTCGCGACATGGTCTGTCTGTCTGTGTGTCTGTGTGTCTGTGTGTGTGTGTGTCTGTGAACAAAATATCTCAAGAACGAAAAGAGCTAGGAAGTTGAAATTTTATATTTAAGTTAGGTACCCCCATGGGACGTGACACGAAGCTTTTGAACAAAATCGACCAAAGAGTACTAGTACTTTACTGATGCACTTTTTCAGTTTTTTTCGATTTTCTCAAAATTTGCTCCAACGATTTTTTTTTAAATTCAAAAATCAATTATTTTTTAGATGCTCTTTCAAATGTATATTCTCATTTTGCCATTGAAATCTTCTGAAGACCACTTTACTCTTCTACTCCATAGAAAAGATAGGAGAAATGGTTGCCATGGTAACAAAATATAAATATTTTCCCATACTTATAAATTTTACATCTTGAAAATCGAATGTACCATACTGTCGGAAACTAAATACATGTCGACACAAAAAATCTGGTGTGACAAGCACAGTACACAACTTTCGATTACCAAAGGTAAGAGAAAGTTGTGTGCTGTGCGCCAGTCACACCAGATTTTTATTTTCACTTCGTGCTTATTTGAAATTATTTTACGTATATTTATATAATTTTTAATAATAATTAAAAACACTATTATTATTGTAAAGCAAATGCTTTGCAGATGCTTCGAAAAATATTTTTCTAAAATCTCGGGCAGTGGCGTCATTTCAACTTTTTCTTGGAGGGGGGGGGGGGCACATTTTTTTTCTTAAAATTTTTTTACAAATAGGTATCTACTCAAATTTGGCCAAAACATATTTAATTAAATTAGTTATTTAATTTTGTACAGTTTCTATAATCGTAGATGTAGTTTGAAGTATTTTATTTAGAGTAATATAAAATTTTATAAAAATCAGAGCCCTTGGAGGGGCAAATGCCCTCCTCTGCCCCCCCCCTCCCCAAATGACGTTACTGATCTATTGATCTCGGGGATGGGGAGGTAATTACCCCCTTCGACCCCCTCCCCCCTTATATCCACAATTGTTATGAGTAGAGCTTTTTTGCTAAAGTTGCTTATGAGATCCTTTTTTTTTCAAATTTGTGCTTATTGAACAACTTTTTATTCAAGTTTTTTATGCTTTTTTTAAAGCACTTTTTTCCATATTTTTATGCTTTTTTTTTATCCGGTCTTTAATTATGATTAATCCAAAAATAATGAAATTTTTTTTTTATATTTATAGAAAAAGTAAATTATGAAAATTTTAATTTTTTTTTTTTTAATCTAAAAATGTAAAATTTATTAATATCCAACCTATAATAATTAAATAAATTGGCGACAAAAAAGTAACAAATAAATTTAGTATAATTCAATATTTATTAATTAAAATACCCGAAAAAAGTTAGGGTGTACTGCCGGAAGTCGAACCACGGATCCACCAATATTGAATTATATAAATCCCCCTCGCGGCTTACATACGAGATGTATATAATATCTTATCGTATTATATATGTATTTTCTTGTTTATTAAATAAATTTTAGGTTTATTTAATAATTAACGGTCAAATAGTTGAGCACTCGTGCAAAAGATGGCAGGCTAGTTTAACAGCCGGCATTATCAGATCACCTATTCATCTATATTATAATATTTATAATCTATTCATATTTTAAAAGATCAACCAAATGCATGAGATTAAATATAGCTCTACTATCCTGCCATCTGTTAGCAAATTTTTGTACTAGTTGTGTTTTTGGCTTAACGCCATCTAATCGGGAAAAATATGCGAATAGACTTGCCTCCTGAAGTTCCTTACATTTTTCAAAAATTGGATCTAAATCCTATTTTTAAATCCGATCCTCTTATCTCAATCCAAATTCTTGTTTATTGAATTTAAATTCAAATCCAAAATCCTGAATCGGATTTAGGGATTTAAATCCAAAATGATAACGCGATCCTGCTCATCCCTGTTGGAGAAGCCCTCTAAATTTCTATCTCAAACAAATTTTAACGAATTTTCCAGAAAAAAAAAAAAAAAAAAATGGCTGTCTAACAAGTAGGTGATGATCTTAACAATAACAGTTTTAACTTCCTCTTGTGTAAAGTATTTAAATAATAGAGGCGATAGGAGGAGGAGGTGGGGGGAGGACCAATGAATGTTGACTCTCTCTCTCTCTCTCTGTTTCGCGTTGCGTTGCATTCCGTTTTAGGTAAATTTGAAAAGAGATGTCCTGAGGCATTCGCACATATACAAACACAAAGGTTTATCGGAGAAACATCGCCAAGCTCAAGTTGACAACCATTCAAAGACATTCTCTCTCTCTCTAGGCTTATGATTATTTGGGATTGTTTCGTTACGAGAGAGAGAGAGAGAGAATGACGACATTCTGCTCTTCTCTCTCTCTCTCTCTCTTGCTTGTTTTGTTTTATCAAGAAATTATATGAATAAGTCAATCTGAAAGCAGGCTTTGAAGAAACTAAGAGATTAGGGGTCGTCAACATATTACGTAACGCCTTTTTGTGACGAGTTTCTAGTCACCCCCCCCCCCCCTTGTCATTGTTAGTCACATACAAACAAACATAGAACTACCCCCCTCCCCTGAATAAAATTTCTTATTCAAAATTCATTTCATTTGATCTTTTTTTGCGAGTCTCATCCCATCTTTTCAAACTCAGGTTTCGGCTGATTTTGGCCGAAACTGGTCGAAACAGAGACTTCGGTCGGTTCCTAAAGAATAAAGGGGCATGTAAAAAAAAAGAATTTTAGCCAAGAGACCATTTGCGAAAAAAAACTCAAAAAGTAGGCAAATTTTATTTAAAAGTTTCGAGTTGTATGCCAGGAATTAATTTAAATATAAAATTTCCACCATGTTTCTTTACGTTCTTAGACTTGGCAAATTTGTGATTGAAAAGAAATTATTAAAACGAGAAGTGAGTTGGTCCGCAGATCACGAAATAATAATTAAGACATACACTATACTTAATATTTTTTGTGAAGTTTTTTTTCAGACGATGCTGCAGTTGGCTGGCGGATTAGAGAAAGAACGAAATCTCGCTAATTCATTGCAGAGAGTTTTAAAACTAAAGTTCTGATGAAGACCTCGAAACGAATCGATGCAAACCTCTGCAATAAATTAGTGAAGTTTCGTTCTTCCTCGAATCCTTCGGCACAACCTGAAACAACTAGACAAAAAAATTTCAAATATTAAAGTTGTAAAGACCGCTTCACACGGAGGGTTTTCTTTTTATATCGCATGCGATATGACGTCATTTATGACCGAGTTTTTTGGCTGATTCCGCATGTTCTATTTTTTTGCATGCCTTTTTCCAAACCCATGCATCGACCAATCACAGAGTCGGATTTTTCACGTCATCCAACATGGCTGACTTAACCAAAAAGTGAGGTTATTTGATTTTTGACAGCTTACGTTTTATTGAAATATTTTATAAAAAAAAAGGCGATCACCAGAGGGCAACATTCGGCCATTTCCGCCAACCTTAGAATTCCTAACTCATCATGTTTGAGACGTGTGAATATATTAATAAGTATTATTATAATTTTTGAAATTCGTTGGCTGCATGTCTCGTGTGAGTCCATCACACTGCTGCCTCTGCTTGCAATGACTTCACATCGCATGCAATGTAACCTGAAAACCCTACGTGTGAAACGGCCTTAATTTCGTTTTTAAGATGAATAAACTGAAAGTGGAGAGATTTAACGACGGATAGTTTTGCTCAGGAATATAACAATTTAAATAAAGGTCCATTAGTGGATTTATCCAACCAATCACATGCTAGGTAGCTAGCTAATAGTTGGTGATGAATTTTTCACTTTACTCTCTCGTAACAATAATAACAACGTAACAACGATGCGTGTGGATTTTGGATAATCCTTAAAAGTTGATTGATTCACCGTGAAATTATTACATTTATATTTCATCAAATAAATTCAATCCGGATATTAAGCAAATGAATATTTTATATACAATAAATTAAAATTTAAAAGGCTAAAGTAAAAAATAAAAAAAATAATGAATACTAGGAAATAAGAAAAAAACCCTGGTGTGAGTAATCGCACATCAAAATAAAAAGGGACCAAACAAAGGTCTTAAACTAAATCTATCCATTTTAAATCGAAAATTTTTGGAGGAATCATATCCTTTCAACGATCCAAGATGTTTTATTGTGTAAAAAAGGCGGTGTGACTGGTCACACACACAGAACATAGCTTTCATTTACTTTTATTGTTTGTTTGTGTTTTATCTTAATCCCATCAAATTATACTATTAATATTTAAAAATTTTTTAATATCGGCGTTATTTTGGATTTTAAGAGAAAAAAAAAATTAAAAAGCTTTTTTGTTTAAAATTTAAAGTTTTAACAGAAAAAATTTAATATGCAGAGGTTTCCATTAAAAAAAAAACGATGAAGAGGAGATAAGTAAAATTTAAAAAAATAATTACTTTATTTATCAATTCCTTCGACGTTTCGGGCTTTTTCAGATGCCATTGAAGGGTTCCTTTGAAAGTCACGACAAAATCAATTTCTTCCCTCAAGAAGGCGGGGAGAGAAACGTCGAAATGTCGACCGAATTGACAAATAAGGCAGACTTTTTTTTTTTTTTAATTTTAATTTTGGCTGCCTCATGTCCTCATCATAAAAAATTCAGTAGTTTCTTTCTTGGCTTAATTAAAGATCGTAATTGTGAATATAAATTTCTTAAAAAATTATAGTTTTAGCAATTTTTAGACATTCGTCTTGCAAATTTCCACTTGTTGCGGCACAATGAGCCGCCTGCCGTCTTCAGAGCCAATTTACATTAAATTAATGATATATAAAATGTATTTTTTGTAGTTAAATTGGCTCTGAAGACGGCAGGCAGCTCATTGTGCTAAAACAAGTAGAACCTTGCGCAAACTTGTCTTTAATTAACCAAGAAAGAAACTACTGACTTTTTTATTTTATTTAATTATATATGGACCATGTTAAGCGTGAAGGAACCAAGCGCCGAGATAAGACCGCCATCTTGTAGGGAAAAAGAAGACCTACCTCTTTATTTAAATCATTTTTTTTGTATAAAACAAGAAAAAAGTCATTGCCATTGGGTTTGTTTACAAGTGAGCAAATGAAATGCCCTTTGTCTCAGATTTAGATTAATGGCGCTTGGTTCCTTCGTGCATGAATAACATCGTCCATATACAGTAGCCTACATTCAGTGAATTCTATATTTTACTTTAAAATTCAATAATTTTTTCATTCTTCTATCGTAAAGGGCGTTAATAGTTAAAAACAAAGTTATCAAAGCTGGACACTTAATTTGGACAATTAAATTTTTTTCCTTTGTTTTTTTACAATTAACCGAATTATAGATTACATTTAATTGAAAACATTTAAAGCAAAGATTTTGTTTGTTTGCTCTCGCTCTCTTGCCTCTTTGTTAATGTTGCTGTTGCTGTTGTTATTATTATTGATGTTCGCTCACTCATCTTGCTCTGCTGCTCAACGTCTGATGATAAACTTGAGTGATTTCATTATTAATTAGATCATTTATCAAAATTGAATTACGCTAATCACCAACCGCGCCATATGGAAATGTTGAGAGATCCAATAATAAGATTAAGACAGAGAGAAGGGAAACAACGAAAAAAAATAAATAAAATAAGTTTCCTTTCTTTTTCACGCCTCTCTCTTTGATAAAATCATATCTCTCTCTCTCTCAAAATTGAAAATTCAACTGTAAATAACAAGATGATGGATTAAGATGTTTGTAAGGTAATTTCAAATTAGATCTGAATGTCTGTTGGCTGCTGGCGTCGTTTAACTTTGCCATCTAATATAAACTTATATTACAATAGACACACAACAACCGAACATCGTAATAGAATCACATTCAAGATCACAAATGACTTTAACGTTGAAAAAGAAACAAGAAGAAGAAGAAGATTAATCCATTCAAATGTAGCCTATAGCTTGTTGGAACATGTTATTCTATAATATAAAAAATAATCTGGTGGAACAGGCGCACAGTAGACAACCTTCGCTAATTGAAAGTTGTGTTCTGTACTTGGCACACCAGGTTTTTTTGTATTTAGTTTCCATCGAAATATTAGAATTAAAAAT
>JAKCPI010029268.1:0-10136 GCA_023213315.1 Euborellia annulipes | reverse complement strand
TTCAAGGCACATGTCTAATCCTTTTGGTATCGGCTTTAGTTCCTCAAAGAGTGGTTATATTAACTCTCTATAATCCTATTAAATTTCATCAAATTAGTTTAAGACAGAGTTAAGTATAATTTAACTTTAAATGGAGCGAAAATCAAATCAAATGGATTTATAATATTAATTAGGCGCTGTCTATTTATTATTATTATTAAACGCGTCTACAATTTTTTTGAATAAGAGAATTATTTAGAACAATAGCTAAATTAAACCAATCTATATTTCAAGTTGCTTCTCATAGTTCCGCATGTTCCAAAAACGATAGTTTATTTTTTTGTTGACAAAATGACAAACGTTTAAAATGGTTAAAGATGTAGAGCCAAAAAAAAGTAAAACACATTTATTTATGGGTCGTCACTTATTCTTCCTCAAAAGAAAGTGAATCTGGTGACATTTATACACCCTTGTAAGAGAAAAAAAAAACTTTTTTGTTTGCCCTCGTATAAAATCGAATGTTTCCTGAGGGGAAAAAATAGTCAAAATATTTTATGCAAAAAAAAAAGGGTTGTTTGGAGTGGCATTTCCTCTGAACTGAAAAGATTCATAATAATTTATGACTAGGAACAGAAAAATGGGTTTGAAAAGAATCAAAACATTACATCCTTCTTCCTCGTCCATGTTACAATTTGAAGAGAGGAATTAATTTTTTTTTTTTAGCCCTCAATTGTCAACTTCCATTTTTTTTTTACATTCCAACATCCCTTTTTCTTTAAACAAAGAAAAATTTTACGAATCTTTTTTTGAGTCAGAAGTCACAACTTAAATACTAAATTTAACGTGAATATTATTATTAACTTTTTGCCCCCGGGCTTGGAGTAGTTGGTAGCGTGCCTCCTTCTATACCGAACGTCGCGGGTTCGGACTCCATCAGTCCGATGATTTTATTTAAACTATTTGGATACCAAATGGCTTAAATATAGTTATATAAATGCCTGGACTTCCAATAGATATTATCATATATAACGGTTATCGTCAAAGTCTTATATGGCCTAAGTTGCCGAAAAGACTGTGTGAATGTGTGTGCGAGTGTGAGTGTGAATGAGTAAAAAGTGTCAATGTTTTTTTATAAGAAAAAAAAATCATTATCATTTTTTAAAATCGATTCTAAATATTGAAGTCTATTTTTATTAGTCGAGAAAAAATCTTATCAATGAAGGTGGTAATTCAAGCAAGGGCTGATGCAAGGGGGGGGGTAAAGGAGTTAATTACCCCTCCTTCCCGAGATTCGAGAAAAATATTTTTCTTGGAAATTAAATTTTAAGTAGTGAGAAGATCAATTAAATTTTATTTTTAATATAAAATTTTAAAATTAATACTTTTGAAAATTTGATTTGTATAATTATATATTTTTATTTTCTCTTACATATATATGTAATATTGCTATCAAGTCAATGACTAGGATGTTGATGGAAATACTCGTTTTGTGGGTCCACCAAAATAGCCTGTAGGGGTGTGTGTTCAAATCTATTTCGACACAAAAAATCTGGTAAATAAGTACAGCCCCTCAGTAAACTCCACTGGATCCTAGGTTCTTAGAGGCTCGATTCCCAACCCTAAAAAAAAAAAAGTAAAAATGCATTAGTCTTGGTAATCAGTTAAGACTTAATTAAAAGAATTTCAAGTAAGAGTTATATTTACCTTTATTTTTTTATAAAAAAATTGAAGATTTTCTCTCTTCAAGTTTTTCTCACTCACATATAGGCCTACTTCTTCTATCTTAGCCTTATCCCAATGTGGGATCGGCAAAACTAATTTATAAAGAAATGAGACCGAGAGAAAAGCAAGCCGACCCGTCGCACGGCCTGACGTTTGATAAGTAAAGAGAAAAAAGGCGGGCATAAAGGAAAGGGAGAAATGCCAGCCTTAGCTAGGGCAACTCGTGGTCGCCATCCACGTACTCACTAGAAATGAGCCCGTGAGTGGCCTACACTAAATACTAAAAAAAAGTTATTTTCATTCGCTACAAAAAAAAAAAAAAAAATATACCTGTAGAAAAGGAAAATAACAAAAAAAAAGATTGCAATTTGGAGCCACCAGGCTAGAGAAACTGCAACCGTTCTCTTAATCGCTTTATTCATAGAGCCACCTCAAACTCACCCTCAAAGATACACAAAACATATCAGACTCCCGAATGCGTCAACAAAAAACATCTTTTAACAAAACACTTGAAACCTGGGTCTCAATCAGATCTGATCGAATCTCCTTATTCATGGAATAAATTAACGAGGATATCTTTCATTTTAGCTCTCTGTAGGATCCTAAATTAAAAACAAGCAAGGGGTGCTAACAAAACGAACTAGCTGATGATTAGAGAGAAGGCACCTAAGTAGCTAAAAACAACAACAAATCTCCAACAAAGGCCTAAAATGAAAGAGATTCTTGTTGATTTCTCCACTATTAGATTCACGAGTAGTTGCATGTTCAAAAATAAAAATCCCTTCTCGTTGGCATGGTGCACCCATTAAAAACAAATCTAACTAACCCCCCAAAAACCCTTTTATATTCTTGCACCATGCGAAACATTACCTTTTGGTGAATTCTCGGAGATCTGCCTTTCGGAGGGTTGAAGTCAGCCGAATCTCCTTGCCTCCTTCAGCTTCACAGCTCGAACCACAAATGCACTGATGAAACACAAAACCTGCAAAAGAAAACATCTTTAAGAATCACTTCTCACTATTTTATCAAACGATAAAAAAGAATGTCCAAATATAATTTGTATTTTAACAAATAATATGAAATTAAAGAAATATTTTTCGTGTGTTGGAAAATATTAGACTAAAAAATTTTTGCTTTCTCTTGTCTATGTATATGTATATATACATGGGCGTACCCAGGATCAAATATAGGGGGGGCATGGTCAGATCATGGTCGTCCAGGGGGGCAGATCATGGTCGTCCAGATTGTGACAGCTATTTTTTATATAGAGGGGTAAAGTCTTCGAATTAAAGGCCTAAAAACCCTCGAGTCCTAACAAAAAAAATCATTCTCCGTCGCCATCCACCAATTTTGTTTCGTTTCATCACTTTATAAACATTTAATTAATTTTTTTTTTTGCTTATGGGGGGGGGCAGCTGCCACCAGGGGGGCCCCCGCTGGGCACGCCAATGTAAATAAATAAACTTAAAAAAAATCGTGTGACAAGGCCAGAATATAACTTGCAATTACCGAAGAGAAAGTTGTGCTGTCCGACCATCACACCAGATTTTTTGTATTGAAAAAAAAATTAATTAATTTTTTTTTTTTTTTACTTATTTATTTTGCAATGGGAACGCCTAAAGGTATTTTTTTATTATTTTTTTTTTTAATCATTTTGACTCCTTGGTAATATCTTTCTATAGTAATAAGCAACAAAATATAATAAAAAATCTGGTGTGACTAGCGCATAGCACACAACTTTCTCTTACCTTCGGTAATCGAAAGTTCTGTTCTTGTCAAACCATATTTTTCGTGTCGACATATATTTAGTTTCCGACAGTACAGTAACATTTGAATGCAGATGTAAAATTTATAAGTATGGGAAAATATTTATATTTTGTTACCATGGCAACCATTTCTCAGCATCTAAAAAATAAATGATTTATGAATTTAAAAAAAAAATCGTTGAAGCGAATTTTGAGAAAATCGAAAAAAGTGAAAGACTACATCAGTAAAGTACTAGTACTTTTTGATTACAAGCTTATTTACACGCTTCCGGGGGGGGGGTGTTTAACTTATATATAAAATTTCAGCCTCATAGCTCTTTTCGTTCTTGAGATATTTTGTTCACAGACACACACAGAGACAGACCGAAAACCAGATGCGAAAACCACTTTTTTAGAGTCAGGGGACCTCAAAACGTGTATATCCCTCAAAATCTCGACATCGTGTTTTTGACATGAATCCAATACTTTCTCTCTCTATATATATTAACCATATAAGCTTATATAGAGGTAAGAGAAAGTGATAAAGATAGTTTGGACTTTTCTTTTTGTGACAATTCCAACAAAAACTACTGGAAACTATTTACAATGGTTTACTTAATTAATGGTTAAGGTAGATTAGCGTTTTCAAAACTGTGAGGCGCGCTTCCCTAGGGAGGAGCGGACTAGTCTAAGGGGAGGCACGACTATTGGCAACCAAGACCAATTTTCCAAATGATAGTTAGTTTTATAAATAATTAATAAATAAGAATAATTGTTTATAGGTGGCTGTAAGGAAAATAAAAATATGAAAATTGCATTCATGGAATGCTCAGCTATTTTGTCATATTGGATGAGAGAAAGTAACGATTTGCAAAACATCTGTTGATTTTACTTGATTCCATATCACTGAAGTCGAAATATTTACAAATAAACGGATAATAAGAAAAAGTATTTATTTTTTGGCCCACGGTCCTCAGAATTAAAATAAGAATAATAAAAAAATTATTTTTATATAAATTTATATTTTTTAGCATTAAAAATTTTTGTTTTTGTAATATTTTATAAAATGGAGAGGGGGAGGCGCATTACGATTAAATATTTTTAAGGAAGGCGTTGTAAAATAAAGTTTGGAAACCACTGTTTTATATTATAAAATTCTCATGCAGTTATATGAATAAAAAGTTTTTATCAGAATTATTTCCTGAATATGATAAAATAAAAACAAAAGACGATATAATTCGCCCCAGTGAAATTCTGATAGCATTATAATAATTCTTTTTGAAACATTTTCGGCACAATTAAAAAAATTCAAATTCGAATTGAGGATAGTTCTATATCCAAAAAGATGCGGCAATCCACCCCAGTAAAATTCTAAGAGGAATAATCATTTCTTACTTTTCTATCTAATGAAAAATATTCCATCAAAATTCGGTAAAGGATTTGATGGTTTCCTAGGTTATCCTGTGTTATTGTTTATGAGAGTTTCGAAATCTTTAAAAATTAATTCCGCCCCAGTAATAAGAAATTTTAGAAAGACATTAAAATGTTTCTACCCCTACTATGCTATTTGCTAAATATTGAATATGAATTTTAATTCAAACGGAATGCAGTTAATATTAATATCTTAATGCCTTATAGGTGATGGGGCATTAGCCCCCTCCACACATCTCCCCCTTTAAGAAAATGTGAGCCCTCACCTCGAAATTACTCTCAAAGTAATTTGAATAAATTAATAAATAATTATTTTAATTTTTATTTATTTTGAAATTATTTTATTTTAATTTTCAACCCTTCTCTGTTGTCTATAGTTGTTGTTTTACTTTCTCTTACCCTATATATGAAATATATACAGAGAGAAAGTATTGGGTTCATGTCAAAAATTCGATTTCAAAATTTCGATGGATATACACGTTTTGAGATCCCCTTAATCAAAAAAAAGTGGTTTTCGCAACATGGTCTGACTGTGATCAAAATATCTCAAGAACGAAAAGAGCTAGGAGGTTGAAATTTTATATTTAAGTTAGGCACCCGACTGGGATGTGACACGAAGCTTTAGAACAAATTTGGCCAAAAAATACGAGTACTTTATTGATGCACTTTTTCAGTTTTTTTTTTTTTTTTTTTTTCTTCAATTTTCTCAAAATATGCTCCACCAATTTCGATTAAAATTCAAAAATCAATTATTTATTAGTTGTTCTTTCAAATGTATATTCTCATTTTACCCTGAAAATTGTTTGAAGCACACTTTACTCTTGTGCTTCATAAGATAGGAGGAATGGTTGCCATGGTAACAAAATATAAATATTTTCCCATGTTTATAAATTTTACATCTTGAATTTTAATATATCGGTGGATACCAAATGGCTTAAATAAGAATGCCTGGACCCCAATAATAGATAAATTAATAAATAACGGTTATCGGAAAAGTCTTATATGGCCTACGTTGCCGAAAAGACTGTGTGTATGTGTGTGTGAATGGGAAAAAAGTGTGAGTGTTTTTTAAAATAAAAAAAAAAAAAAAATATATATCGGTGGAACTAAATATATCTCGACACAAACAAATCTGGTGTGACAAGCACAGAATACAACCTTCGATTACCGAAGGTAAGAGAAATGTGTGCTGTGCGACCAGTCACACCAGATTGCTTTTCAATAACCCCTCCATTAGCTTATATTCTCCCTTTATCCCTGGTGAAATATTTAAAAAAAAAAAGAATCATTTTTTGCTTTCAAATTATTTGTTTTTATAATTTTTTTTTCAACGATAAAATGCATATTAATTACATACCTTTAATAAGGGTGTGTTGTCCAGGGAGGGTTACACTATTAATTATTCACTTTGATTCACTTTAAACACAACTTAGAATGAGAGAAGGTGGGCGCCTGCTGCCCGGTCACCCGCTCGACTGAACGAGAAACGTGTCTCTCTCTCTCTTTGTATAGGAAAAAAAATAAATGAACATAGCAATTCCCTTTTTATTAAAAGTAAAAAAAATACCTTTTGCTCTTATCTAACTATATTTAGAGCTGCAAAAGAATGTCAACAAGTGATTTGGAATATTCCAAGGCCTTTCTTAAATAATCAACCCTTCATCACACCTAATCAACCCCTAATATAATAAAATAATAAACAACGCTATTTTTCGAATATTTTCTAATTATTTGGCTTCAATTTAGTTAAAATAATTTTTTTTTCAACCCCTAATCGAATCTTATTAAATAAAATAATTAACAAAGCTATTTTTTTAAATCTTTTATATTGTTGTATTGCTTGAAGGTTTACTTTTATTTATTTCTTATTTATTTTTACTTTCTCTTACCTCTCTATAAATGTTATAGAGAGAGAAAGTATTGGATTCATGTCAAAAATTCGATGTCGAGATTTTGATGGATATACACGTTTTGAGGTCCCCTGAATCCAAAAAAGTGGTTTTCGCGACATGTTCTGTCTGTCTGTCTGTGAACAAAATATCTCAAGAACGGAAAGAGCTAGGAGACTGAAATTTTATATATAAGTTAAACACCCCACGGGAGCGTGACACGAAGCTTTTGATCAAAATTAGTCAAAGAGCACTAGTACTTTACGGATGTAATATTTCAGTTTTTTTCGATTTTCTTAAAATTCGCTCCAACGATTTTTTTTTTTTAATTCATAAATCAATTATTTTTTAGATGCTCTGTAAAATGTATATTCTCATTTTGTCATTGAAATCTTCTGAAGACCACTTTACTCTTGTACTCCATAGGAAATTTGGTCAAGAATTTAGTAGCTAAGTCCACCTAAGTTTTTTTTTTTTTTTATTTAAAGTCTTTCGGCATCAAAGGCCGTTTAGACCCCGTATCAATTTATTTCAATTGGATTGGTAGCAAATTTGATAACAGAAGTTGTTAAAACACTTCTAAGGGTGACACAAGTGTCTCGTTATAATTATGAATTAAGGGTTAATTTTTTAATTAATAAATATTTTGAAACATATAACCGAAACTATTATTTATATATTTATTTAAACTTCATCGAGATCGTACAGCTCAAATTTTATTAAAAATCAAACGTCGTATGGTATAATCTCCCCCATAGATTGATAATTATGTTATTAAATATAGAAAATAACGAAATAATTATCATTTTAAATAGAAAATAATGGTCACCCACTCTCTTCTCCACTTTATATATAAATTACAACAATAAATTTATAGAAAAGAAATACGTCAAAAAAATAAAATTGTTGTTCCTATTTTCTTTATTTATTTTGTGTCAATATTGGCGCTGTAGGACAAGCATTTGCCATTTATCACTTTTTTTAAACCAATTTTTCATCCCTTCTTCGAAAGACAATGAATATGCTCTATTTCAATATAATATCTTTTTGAGTATTTTTGAATAAGCTTAAATAGATAAAATCGTAATTTTTATCCTCTTATTTTTTTTCAACTTCAATCAAATCCTCTTTCATTAAAGCTATTTCATTTTTTTCCTATTCATGTGTTGGCATAATATTTTTATCTTTAATTAACCAGATACTCAGATTATGTTATAAAAAAAAAGTTAGAAAGATGAATAGGTCTAATTTGTTTTTAATTTTTGGTATAAAACCTAAGAGATTATTATAGTATATGGTGTATTTATTTAGTATTTTTTTCACCCCCTTTCCATATTGTATTATTTATGTTATAATCAGCTTATAAAAATTCTGATCGCGTAAAAATCTCTATAAACGTTCTCCTCTTTTATCAAATCATTTAGCTCAGATTTAAGCTAGAAACCCTTTTTAAAATTTATTTAAGGCCTTTTTCGGCAACCGAGGCTATTTAGACCGCATGAGACGGGATGCGAATCCGCGACCCTTGGTATAGAAGGCCAGCTAACCAGTGGCGTCATTTCAACTTTTTCTTGGAGGGAGCAAACATTTTTTTTTTCTTAAAATTTACTTACAAATGGGTACTCAAATTTGGCCAAAACATATTTAATTTAATTAATTGTTTAATTTTGTACAGTTTGTATACTCGTAGATGTATTTTGGAGTATTTTATTTAGAATAATATAAAATTTTATAAAAATCAGAGCCCTTGGGGGCAAATGCCCCCCCCCCCCCCAAATGACGCCACTGCAGCTAACCCTTACACCAAGGCCCGAGGGCTTAAGCTAGAGACTTAAAACGATTATAAACTATTTTTAGTTCTGTACAAGACAGTATTTTCTACATTTTTGAACTAAATAAGAATTAGGATGTAATATATATCTGTAAATAACACTTGATAATTCCGGGGATGGATTATTCTATTTTAATTTTAATTGTTTTGTGATTTCGTCACTTTCATATATGATTGAGTATATAAATTGAAAAGTTCAGGTTCGATTCTAGGCTGAGACAAATTTTTTCAAGCGTAAAAAGTGTTAAATTATGTGTAATTAAAAATAAAATATCAAAATAAGATAATCTTAATAATAAATGAACAAGAAGAAAATTATTGAATTGAATCTAGAATTATTTTTTCTAATTTTATAAAGATTATCTTATTTAAATATTTAAATAATTTAATTAGATTCTGAAAATAAGGAATTTTCCATGTCTATTCATTATGTTTCTAGGACTAATGTCAAATTAAAAGGTCACTCAATCTATTTGAAATTTTGAATATCAAAGAATTTCAAAATTATTTTAAAAGGAATTTATCAGGCATCTGAAACCACAGACAATTTTAATAATATCCGAATACCCTTTCTTATATAACCCAGTCATATTTTTATAGCAATTGATTTAAATTAATTTTCGCAGGAATGCCTGAGTTCCCAGCCCACACACATCCTTTGTCTTTTATAGTTATTTAATTATTTTTGTTATGTGAAATTTGATTAATTAACAAATAAATATTTTAAATTGTTAGACATTTACTCGACAATAATTCAAAGAAATCAAATGATATAGAATTATAGACTTGATTTTTCCGTTAATTGATTCAATCCTCATCATGGATTCTGAACGTTACGTACAATGTGTATACAAACAACGCAGTGGTTATAACTAGAGGATCAAATAACGATGCAAATCAGTTAATCAGAATGAAAAAGTAAATGTAGATGGTTGATTGGTTCTAGTTAAGAGAGCACAAGTCTCGTGTTTAGTGAACTAGTGCTAAGAGATGAGTCAAGACTGAGGAAGTTGAAAGACCTCACTAGCTAAAAGATGCTTTGTATTTAATTGAAATACATAAAGATTATAATTAATTTTTAAAATATCTGGGTTGACACGTATAAAGAAAATTCGAATTTTTATGAAATTTTTTATATCTAAATTACAAACTTAAATATCCTCATTTGACTGACTGTTGACATCTATCACTAAAAGAAACGGCACTATTTTAATTAATTTAATTAATCTAAAACGCCATTGAATAGCTATATTGTAATATTTATTAATCGAGGGTAGTACCAAAATGAGAAAATGCAGCTATATTTTTTTTTTCTTCTATGTGAAAATAATTTATTAAGAATTGATTTTCTTTTAGTTTACTATCTTTAATAAACAAACCCCTTAACTTAATTAAATTATTTATTAATCGAGGGTAGTACCAAAAATGGAGCTATATTTTTCACTTTATATATTTATTTTATTTGTACAGCCACATTTCGATTTTTATGATTAAACCATCTTCAGAGCTGACAAAAAGTCTTTATAAATGTGTCAATGT
>JAKCPI010029266.1:0-22513 GCA_023213315.1 Euborellia annulipes | reverse complement strand
GAATAAAATATAAAAAATCCTGAAAATATTTTTATTATTTTTTTATGAAATACTTGCTAGAAGAATCACCAGCTCTACAAAGAAGTAAACTTCCAACACATTTTTGGTCAATGGTCCCTTACAAACTTCCTAATTTTTAATAATAATAATTTTTAATAAAAAATTAATACAATAATTAAAAACTCTCAGAATAATATTTTTAATTAATGTTAATGTTGCAGTATGTTAGAAATTAGAAATGACTGCCATGATCATTATTTTTTCCCATGGCTTTAATTATAAAAAAAATCTAAATGGAATTCATTTTTTTTTTATTAAATATTTATTCAATTAATTAAATTATTTTATATTTTTAAAAATATATTTAATTAATTATAGAATAATAAATTGTGAGATTTAGTTTTAATTTTCTTTAAGGGACTGAATTCTTGCAACTAAGTGACGATTTTTTTTTCAAATTTAAATATCAACTGTTACAAAAATAAAAGAAACAATTTACTGTATGTTTTGTTCTGAATATGTTTCTAAACTACTAGATCGAGTTTAAACAATAGAAAAATTGTCCTGAGGTGGTTTTGGGATATTATTAATACAAATTTCGGATAGGGAATTTCCTTTCATAAAGAAAAAAACTGTATGTCTGTAGACTAAATTAATAATAAACTTGCCCGCTGGAGGTGGACATTACATAAAATAATCTTAATGTTTTCGATAAAATTAAGATGAAAAATAAATAACGTCAGTAAAGGTGTCACTTACGGGTTATTGGCATTAATCAAATTCTTATATTTATATAATCATTCTAGACCTCATAGTTTAGTCTATTTTTTAGGTAAGCTTCTAAAAAGAGAGCAGCTAACCATACAAGTTGTATATAGTCTGTTCGGATTTTCATAAATGTCAAAAAAAAAATAATTTGTGCAATGGAGGATATTAAAATTTTCCACGTGCGTAATTTTAGCAAATTTAATAACCCCATGAAATTTTCTTTCATAAAACAACAACAACAACAACTATAAACATAAGTAATTTATATTCTTAGAACAGAAAGTAGTAACTTAATATCTAGAAAGTTTTTTTTTCTTTTTTTATATATATACTACACACATTGGTGGTTCCTAAGAAAAAACGTGTTGAACGTCTCTAGAGAGTCATAGAAACAGTAAATTTAAAATTCACATAACCTATATATACAAATCTTTTTTATTTAAACCCCAAATGCGGTCAGGCAACTCTACGAGGAGAAGGAATATGCGACATCCCGTCCTGTGGAAGGGTCGTAACTCTCAGTGATGCATTCTTCGAAAGGGTGAGTGCTGAGGGAGTTCCTTCTCAAACTAGGACATCCTCCCTAGCAGGATAAAAAAGGAACCCTTATGGAACCAGAAATAAGGATTAGTTCACAGTGTTAGAGATAGAAATAAGCACAAAAGTATTTGAAAAACGATTGAAAATTCATATTTTTATTTTTTACAGCGTAATTAATAAAAAAATAATGCGCTCTAATCATCCACGTTATGTCCGTTATGATAACTTGATGGGAAAATTTTAATATCATCATCCTCCTCTTCTTCTTCTTTATCTTTATTAAGTCGAAAATACTTGTTTGTTATAATAAGCTTATTAATAAATATTTAAGACTTTAATAAAGAGGGCAAAAAAAAGCAGAGCGCGTTCTAATTTAACATTGCCCCCTAATAATAATTACAAAAAAAAAACTTGCTAATTATTTTAAATAAATTTTTTTTGTAGAGAGGGGAACGAGAAAAAAAATACCTGCGCTACAACATATTGGGATTCTAATAAAAAAAAAAAAACACAATCATATATTCAAATAATTAAAAAAAACATGGGCTAATATGATAATCAGGATTAGCTCGATAATAGGGGTGGGGATGAGAGAGAGAGAGAGAGATAAAAAGAGAAGCCAGAGAGTAGAAGATAATTATGAAAGTTGTAGCCCTGAGGCGCTCCCAGGCTAAACATGCGCCCAATTAAGCAGAGCAGCCGCAGGATCAAATCCCGTTTTCTTCTCTCTCTCTCTCTCCCCATATATATACCCAATTAGAAAATACCTTTTTTTTCTTTCTCTCTCTCTCTATCTTTAACCAAGAAGAAGCAGTTTGAACTTGTCTTGTTAGCTTTATGAAAACGACATTGGCTGGATATCATATATGATCTATTTTTGACAAAGTTAAGGATTATATCTCTGGATTATTGAGATGGGATTTGGCAGATTTGTAGAACTTAGTGGGCCTAAGATGCTATTAGAACGAGAAGTGAATCGGCTTGCAGGGAACGGTAAAATTGAGCGGTAAATTTTTATCGTGAACCATATTTTTCTCAGCTTCCTTTGAAACAAATCTGTTAAAACGCAGCCATAATAATTAGGACAATAACCTTTAGTCCTGGAACAAATTTCATGACAATCCGTTCAGTAGTTCAGAAGTTATTCATAAAAAAAAAAAAAAAAAATAAAATTGCGTTTCAAAATTTCTCACTTCCGTTATTTCATAGAATATATCGAGATATAATTAGATATTTAATTAATTATATAATTAATATATTTTAAATCTCGAAAAGAAAAACAAAAAACCAAAAAAAAAGGGAACCAAAAAAACCCCCCCCAAAAAAAACCCCCCCTGTAAATGAATAAAAATAAATCCATCGGCCCTGGAGGAAGAGATAAAGAAAAAAAAAAAAAAAAAAAAAATAAAACCCCACATATAAGCATTATTTGTTTAAATTTTAAATTTTAATTGCGTAATAGATTTGTTTATTTAATGTAAACAAATCCTCAAACAGGCACTGGATTGGAATATTGGATCTCCACACAATAGCACCCAGGCAACTCTACGAGGAGAGGGAGTTACTGTGACATCCAGTCCTGTGGAAGGGACGTAAAGAAGGTTCCTTCTCAGTGATGGATTCCTCGAAAGGAGTCGGTGCTGAGGGAGTCCCTCCTCAAACTAGGACATCCTCCCGAGCATAGAAGAGGTTGAATTAAAGGAGCCGGGTGGAACCAGAAATAAGGATTAGTTCAATAGTTAGAAACGAACGAAGGAGGTATCTGGAGTAAGCCTTTCTAGTCCCGCAATTGCACCCTTAACTTCATGGACTGTGTTGGATGAGGCTCTAGGATCTGATCATCTGGCCATATCTATCGACCTGAATCTTGAGTATAGTTTGAGTCATAAAAAAGATAGGGTTGATTTTTCTATTCTATTTTATAAACACAAAAATGATTAACTGGAACAAATACCGGGAGATTTTATTAAAAGCGGAACCCATAGTTGGGGACAATATATTTTGTTATGATCAGATAATTTCTAATATTCTTCACGCGGCAATATTAGCCTCTCCACAACCTAAGAACAAAGCCGGTCTTCACCGATGCCAAGTTCACGAACGTTGTTCGCCGAAGGAAGTTAGTGTTTTTCAACTATTCCTAGTGCGTCAACTATGCAAACTACATGGAATATAAGAAGTCTCATGCTGAGGTAAAGAGATTGTTGAAATACAAAAAAAAGTCAAATGGAAAGAATTTTGTTCTGAGATAAATATAAACACCCCTATTAGTGTTGTATGGAAGAAATTTAAACTTTTTAAAAAGCTTGCACGGACCATCTGTTAGAACAATTTGCAGATCAAATTGCTCCTCCTAGTGTGGAGCCAGAGTTAAATTTTCTCCTTCAAAATGAAAATCAAAAGCATTTTCTTTCCGAACCTTTTGGGGAAAGTTTTGTGAAGTTAGCAACTTAATAAAAGGATCATTTATAAAAATTATTAAAAATTAAAATAATATTTTACAAAATAAATAAAAAAAAATCAGGCTTGTTTCTTCTTCTAGTGAGTGCATGGGGTTACCCAGTTAAGGCTGGAATTTCTTCGTTTCCTTTATGTCACCCTTATTTTTCCCCTTTTCCAAATCCAGCGTCAGGCCGTGAGACGGGTCAACTTGCTTTTCTCTTGGTCTTATTTTTTTATAAATTAATTTTACCAACCCCACATGGCACGCCAATATTTAAGCCTTTACCGAACTTTGGGTCTAGGCTAGTTAATTACGATCTTGGCTCATATTTAATCATATGATTAGCTTAACTAGATGTGAAAGACTATGAATTGAAGCAACCAGAACTAATCCAATCGAATTTTTGTCTGGGTCTGCTTAAAAGTAATTGGAAAGTGTTGCAATTTTTTTTTTTTTACATTTATATATTGAAAATTTCAATATTTATAAAAAAGTAAAAAGATAGCAAGGTTGAAGTGAAAATTTCCAGACATACTAATATTGAAAATTCCTTTAACCAATTTGATTTTTTTTTTTGTTTCCCTTTTTAAATAAATACAGGTTTTATTTTCTTAACCTGTATAAATATAAATATAATATTTAACCCGATAGAATAACAGCCATTACATATACACATGCATGCTTATATATAGCTGCTTTTTTTTTTGTTTTAAAATCAAAAAATAATATTATTGTTTTTCTTTAGCTATATATTTCGAATCCAATTTGAAATACAACAACACACACATACACATGGACACCTGAACGCCCTCAGGCGATCCAATGACCTCAACGTTTTGTTGTTTTCAATTGTGAAATTCTCTCTCTCGAAACCAAACTAATGTTATAAATTTGTCCGTATTTGAAGATGGTTTTTTTTTTTTTTTTATTTTTGTTAAAAACCAATAATTTGTTTAATATTTTTAAAAGAACAAATAACAAAACAATGATAAAATTTTCTTATCTTAAAATATTTTGCGCTTAATACATTTTCTCGCTCTTGGCGAAAGTATTTACAAACATTTTATTGGACTTTTCCTCTTTTTTTTTTTTAAATTTCACTTTTTAATAATTTGAGTCAATTTTTACTTTATCTTACCTATATATGAATATATTTAGAGAGAAAGTATTGGATTCATGTCAAAAATTCCTGTCTCCATAGGGCAACTTTCTTTCGGACTGTTGTTAGACTATTTAACAGGGGACAAATGCAAGGGCGAATACAAAGAGGGGGTAAAGGGGGTAATTATTCCCCCCCCCCGAGATTTAAAAAAATACTTTAAAAAAAAAAAAAAATTTATTTTTAATGTAAAATTTTAAAAATAAATACTTAAAAATTTGATTTGTAATTATATCCTAGGAAACATGTACAGAAATCGCCTCTAAATTAACGAAATTAAGAAAAAATTGTGTGCTGTGCGACCAGTCAAACAGATTACCCCCTTTCAGGGGCGTATATAAGGGGGGGAGCCGAGGGCCCCCCCCCCCCGGTAACTCAATTCCTTCATGCTAAAAATCTGTCCACACACACAGACATACGCACGCACACACACACATTTTATTTTATTTCTATTTGCCGACGTTTCGGTCGCCAGTCTCAACCTTCATCATCGGAGACCTCCGAGTAGCAAATATATCATATTTTTCTATATATCAAAGTAAAAAGAAATTTTATATAATTGCAATGAATATTAAAATACCTAAAATCGTGTATAATTGACAATATTCGTCCTGATGATGATCGGAATTTAGATCGGCAATTAGAAATTAAATAAAAGATTAAAAAAAAAAAAAAAAAAAATTACGACTAGGAAAAAAATTCAGTTTTAGACGTACTACAGTAGGTCTTAAATACTAATAATTTTTCAAGATGTTTCCTTGTTAAACACTCCAATAATAAAAATTAAAATACAGTGGTACATGTATAAACCATTCCACTTATTTCTATTGTAAACAAGAACAAATGGACGTAAATGTCCTTCCGGCCTAACTAATCATCGCGTGCGTGGACCGAGTATTTTTGACCGATACTTACTTGGTACTCCATTCCAAAGTATCGAGTATTTACTCGTATCGTTTCATTCCTATGCATAGCACCGTCCATCGCTTATGTCCAAGAGATAATATTTTTTTCCAGCATTTTATTTACTTCGTCTATCCATTATGAGACAGACAGACAGACATTATATACATAATTAATTCATTCTTTATTTGTAACCGAAATAAATTTAAAAAAACTCTCAAGAAAAATGAATAAATGAAATAAATCATCTAATAGGATTGTTATTCTATTAAGAAAATTGTGTGCCATGTTTTTTTTTTTTTTCAAAACAACAGGAAAGAAGAAACATTTTATTTAAATAGGAAGAAAGAGGGATTCTAAAAGAAAGAATAATAATTATAGCTACTGTAGAAAAGAAATAATTCTTAGTAATTACATACATATTACGTTATTATAAATACACCATTCTAAATTTAGAAATAGCTACGCCATTTATTTTTATTCAATAGAATTGCAAATGTTTTTTTTCTTCTAAAAGACGAGCTTCTCTTTTTTTTTTTGCTTCTTCTTATATAATTTATTCAAAAAATATAAAATCAATTTTTATATTTATTGTTTTTGTCTGTGATAGAGATAAATTTACATTTATATACTAGCCGTACCGCCCGCCTTCGGCTTCACCCCTCCCCACCGTCTGCGGCGGACCCTCGCCTTTTCTTAATTATGAAAATTATTATCGGGAATGAAAGTTAGAAGACAACATAATAACAGCTAACGTTTCGGTCATTGCCATCTATAAAACAATTTCGGTCAGAGTTTGAACCATCTTCAGAGCTAGTTGGTTGTCATTATAAGGTGTCAAGATGAACTTTTATACTTATATAACTAATATATAGAAAATTCTATTATTTTAATTCTTTGTAATGTATGATCTTCGAAACTACTTGACGTAATTTTACGAGGGATTTTTTTTTTTGTTATTAAATAAAGAATTTTTCATTAATGGTTGTAGATTAGTCTTTTTTATTAGTTCCTGAATGTCAGAGCTGGAGCTCGGTGTTTTTTTTTTCTTTTAATAAAATTGGAAAAAACTAAAAGTATTATACCTCAATAAAGTACTAGTACTCGAGGTATCCCAAAGACAAAACCTAGCTTAATTTCATACATATTGTTACTTAAAATTTGACATAAATCAGACTGCATTTTCGAGAAAATTGGAAAAAACTACCAATAAAAAAGTACATCAGTAAAGTACTAGTACTCGAGGTTTCCCAACGTCGAGATCATTTGTACTTTGTTTTGTATACTGAAAATAGTAAATATTTAAAATTTGAAAGAAATTGATAAAGGGAATTCCAAAAAAAAAATGAAAAAAATCTAAAAAAAAAAAAGTACATTAGTAAAGTACTAGTACTCGAAGTTTCCCAACGACGAGATCAATTGAATTTTGTTTTGTATACTGGAAATAGTAAATATTTAAAATTTGAAAGAAATCGTTAAAGGAAATATTGAGAAATTTGAAAAAATCTAAATAAAAGTACATCATTAAAGTGCTAGTACTCGAGGTTTCCCAACAACGAGACCAATCCTGTTTTGTTTTCTATACTGCACATAGTAAATATTTAAAATTTGAAAGAAATCATTAAAAAGAATTAAGAGAAAAGTGAAAAAATCAGTAAAAGTACATCAGTTAAGTACTAGTACTCAAGGGTTCCCAAATAAGTGACCTAGCCTAATTTGTTTTCTATACCGCGACTAGTAAATATTTAAAATTTGAAAGAAATCGTTAAAGGGAATTCCGAGAAAAATGGAAAAAATTAAAAAGTACTACAATAGTTCCCGAATTTTCCCAGAGATAGCGCAATTTCATTCATTCATTCATTGGTGCTGGAAATAGTTATATTTAAAATTTGAAAAAAATCGTCGAAGCCGTTTTCGAGAACTGATGTGCTTACAAACGTACATTGTTCGTTTAATAGTATTAGATTAGGGTAAAACCAGGTACTTTAATTTTTTATAATATACAGTATCATCAAATTAAAGTGTTAAAATAGATTTTCGATATTTAATCATGTTTCAACCGGTTAGCAGTTTAAATTTAACATAATAGTCAAATGAAAATATTGATAGCAAATAATAAAAACACCATCAGTCAAAGAATATAAAGAAAATCGAAATTTTTGTATTCCTCTATAAATTTATTCCCCCCTTTCACTTTATCATAAATCAAATGGCAAAGTAAAATTTATTATTAATAAATTTTTTTTTTTTTTTTTTCAAATAAATAAAAACAAGCAAAGAATATAAGTCACGATTTGTAACGCCTATGGATTATGTTATTGCTTTAACGTCTTTCAACCCAAGATGGTGTCATTATGTCGAGTGGATATTGCGTCACGTAAATTTCACACAACAAACAAACAAACATCGCCCATTATTATTATTATTATTATATATAACACAAACGTGGCTCTTTTTTAGTGTGTTGCACATGGCGTTGTTGGAGGTTTTAATATAACGCTGATTTTTCCTTTTACTTGGGAACCATCTGATATTATTACAGATGGAGGGGGACATGTATCATTTCTGCTAATAATAACGCCTCGCTTGCTTCTATTCTATTTTCGTTCAATATTATTGTACTAGAGGACATTTATCTTAAAAATTAAAAAGTTTTTAAATTGATATTCATAACACGTTGCGTTACTTTCTCATACGTTGCTATATATATTCAATCAAAAATAATGGTATCAGTTAACTTATTCTGTCAAAATATTAATGTAAAATAATATACTTCGTTTTTTAATTATTTATTTATTAAACGTTTAAGAAAATTTAATTAAAGTGACTAGCAATTATTTTAAATAAATTCTAAAACAGACGTTAAAAAAAATGTTGAAATTACGTAAAAAATTGTGTTAAATGCTTAGAACTATTAGAGAGGGTTTGATTTTATATTTTTTTTTTTTTAACAAAATATGACTATTCTGAAAATAGATTTTCTCCCGAGTAAAATGATATATCACACTTGTATCTAAATTTGTTACGACTTTGTTAGATTCTTAATTATTTAATATTTACGCTTGGAGCATTTCTAATTGCCATATAAGGAAAGTGGGACCAATTAAAATTAAATTTCAACAAAAAAAAAAAAAAAATTAATAATGCGAGATTTAAATAATTAAATTATTGAAACAAATTAAGAATCTTTAATTAAATCTCACAATTATATTTTTATTTTTATTATTTTGTTGGTTTCGTCTGAGAATAGCAGCTGAAAATGTGTAAATGAAATTTTAAAAAATTTTATGTGATTGACATCTTTCTTATTTAAGTTGTGTACTCTATTGTCACACCAAATTTTTTAATATCGGCTTTTCTACAAAAGATATTAATGCTTTTTCAAAAATTAAAAAAAAAAAAAAAAAATTGATGAATTAACTTGATATGCGTGATTTAGCAGTGATATTTATTATTATTATAGGGATCGTGCGTGAAACATAGAGGCAGCACTATAGCCTAAGTAAGCGCTGTCTAGTGTTCTTTTGACAAACTTTGTGGAATGTAAACATTCATTGCAAACAACATAAAATATTTTAAAAAATGGAAAAAATAATAAAATACTGATTTCAACTAGTTGTCAGTAATATTATACGAGGCCACAATGATGAAAAAGAGAAAAAAAAATATTCAACTCAAATCATGTCTATGCGGTAGTTGAAAAAACAAATTCTTTTGAAAGTGTCATAAGCGTCAAAGTCACATTTAAATCCAAATCATTCGTTTTATATTCAAGTTCTCATCAATATGAGGAAATAATGAATTTGGAACTTTAGATAAAATTTTAAAGTTCTTAATTCGTTCAATATGTATCCTTACAGAAGCAATGTTGCAGGTTATGTTTCATCTACTTCTTCTGGGGTGAATAGGTCTTTGTGACCAAAAAGAGGATTTATTAGTACTTATTAGTTTATTATTTATTAGTACTGCAGCTTTTAGTAATTCACGAATTTTTAATAGCCGGATACCTCACAAGGATTGTATATTTTTTAAAAATATTTTTGCTTCCAGGAAAAATCGAGGGAATATAAGACGGATGTTCCGATTTTTCGTTGTTTATAAAATGAGGTATTACTACAAATTCTCGAATTTTGATTTGGTACCCAGTCTTTTGGATTTTCTCTGAAATCGAAAAAAAGTTTTAAGGTTAAGTTTTTATTATGAAATAAATGTCATAAATATAAGAACCTGGTTAACAAAATGAGTTATTTACATGCGTCGAGTTTAATCTCAAAATTCATTTTAATTATATAATATATTTGTAATTAATTTTGGACTTAGTCATAATTTTTTACTGTTTTTATCCACTGTTTACGTTTTGCTATTTTCATGTGGCTATCTGGAAATTTATAAAATTTCACTTTCACATCCATTCCACGTTTCTGAAGTGATGTATTATTACAGCCACGGATACAGCAATTTTTTCTTAAAGTCGACAAACTTCAAATAATCTCAATATATTTAATTAATAATTATTCAAAAATAAATCACATGTTAAATATTTAACAAATCCCCCGACTAATTAAGATGATTGCCACTAGTTGGCGCAAAGGTCTAGACGCACGGTCCCTATTATTATTATTAAATAAAATTAAAAAAAAAAAATTAAATTAAATTCTTAATTATTTCTTTTTAATTATTAATATTTTTTTAAATTATTTATCAATAATTTACTTTTAATTGCCTTCCATATATGACAATTAGAAATGCTCCAAGGGCAAACATAAAATATTGCGATAATTAGAATTCTTAAATAATTAGATGCAAGTGTGATATATCATTTTACTCGGGAGGATGTCTAGTTTCAGAATATGCATATAAAAAAACTGTTATTAAAAAAAAATTCATTTGCAGTAGGAGTCACAAGTGTCCGAAAATGGAGCCTTGTGCTTAGACAACCAAAATGCTTAGTGTTGTCTTAAAATTAACTGGATATTTTAAAATAAAAAATATAATACTTTATTTTCTAAATAATTTAAAATCGATAATAAATAAAATTCCACTGTAGTATTTCAATTACAGTATCCAATTAAAAAGAATTTATTTACTTGGTTAACGTTAAGTTAAGTGGATTTAATAATAGTTAGCTGGCTGGCAATTCGTTAGACAAACAGGAGTAGTGCGGATGATAGAGCACGACCGCTTTGATAGGTAATTAAATTCCCATGATCTAATTTACATCCTTATCTTACTCTTCTTGCTTACCCCATTTGATTTTTAATTGTAAGATAATATTCCAGTAATTAACTTTCAAGTTAAAATTGATTTAAAAATATTGGATTTTAATTAAAAACTTAACGAACGTTAAAAGAGTTTTGTTATAATGAAAGGAAGATTCTAACTAGTTATAAATCCCAGTGATTTTTAAGTAAACAAAAATGAAACCGCTTTTTATTAATAATAAAAAAAAGTGTTATTAATTACAATAAAATACAAAGTTTCGACTGCAGCCGTCATCAGGTAGATGCAATCACTTTGAACAATAAACACTACATGCGTACTCGTTTACAATCGTAGCCAACTTCACATGCATTGGCAAATTATTCAATTGATGGTAAAATGAAGTGAGCAATGCATTTGAACGAAGTGAAGTATTAAATCCACTTGGGAAATAAGGTTAACCTGCTACAATGAAATTTTATTCATTATCGATTTTAACCACTAGCGGTCCCAGGGGGGGGCCCGGGGGCCGGGCCCCCCATTGGACAACAAAATTCAAAAGTTTTATTTAATATTTTAAAACTAAAGAAAAAAATTATAAATTTTTCACGTCTCAGGATAGCTAAAAACGCAAATTTCAATGCCTAATTTTCAAAAATTTTTCCATACCCCCTAGGGTGTTAGCCTTGTATTCCAAGGGTCGCAGGTTCGGATCCCAGACAGTTTTTAATGAATATTATGATATTATTTGGCTTTAATTTGACTACAAAAAAAATTAGGATGTCGCCTAAATGGCGACATACGACTGCAAAGGTAAAATATATAATGTCGCCTTTATGAGCTAAAAAAAAATTTGAGGAACCTTTAAAAATTAATATTTTAAGTTGAAAATTTGAGAAACTTATTTTTTTCGACTATAAAATTCGACCATAACGAGAAAAAAATTAAAAAAAGAAAAAAAAAATCCATTTTTAATGAATTTGGAAATTTTTGATTGACTCTTAAAAAATTTTTTTGAGCTCATCTTTAGAGAGGTCTCTTAAAACATGATATACTAAAATATTGGCATAAGACATTATAAAAAAATTTTGTTTTTTCCTCTTCTTCTTCTTCCATCTCTCTATAATATAATTTATTTTACTCCCTCCCCCCCCAAAAGAGATATATATATAATATATAAATAGACAACATTCCCTACAAAGAAAAAAAAAAATAAAAAAAAAAAAAAAAAAAAAAAAAAAAAAAATTTTGGCCCCCCCCCTCACAAAAATCTGGGGGCCCCACTGATTTAAACTTGTTATTTTTATGATTTCTATTTAGAAAATAAAGGAAACAAATATTAACTATATTTTTTATTTTCAAATATCAATATGAAAACAAAGGTACTTTTAAGATAACACTAAGCATTTAGGTTGCCTAAGCGCAAGGCTCCACTCTCGAGTAGGTCTTCATCATGACGTTGTAGTGCCAACTGGGGGAATTTTTTTTTAATAACAAGTTTTTTTAATATGTAAATTCTGAAAGTAGACATTCTCCCGAGTAAAATGATATATCATACTTGGCATCTAATTTTGTTGAGACTATTTTAGAATTATTGCAATATTTTGTCTGCCCTTGGAGCATTTTTAATTGCCATATAAGGAAGGCAATTAAAATAATTAAATTATTAACAAATAATTAAATAATAATTAAAAAAATATATAAATAATTGAAAAGAGACAATTAAGAATTTAATTTAATTAATTTTTTTTTAATAACAATAAATTATCTTACTAAATCCCGCAATTATTTATTTTGTCTCTTTTGAATCATTATCCGCATGATCTTAAATGCTCAACTGTTGAATGAGGTTAATTCATCTATCAGTATTTTAATTTAATTTTATTATTATTATTTTTTTTTTTTTTTAAGTTAGGCTATACGTATTATCTTTTGAAAACAAGCCGATATTTTGTGAAAGAAGTGAATTTGGCTACGAATATAAGCGAAGTGAAGTTAGCGACGTATGTAAATAACACCAAACCTACAGTTAATATTCATTGTTCAAAGTAAATGCATTGTTTTATTAATAATTATAAAACATGCCATTTTTTTGTAAATAAAATGAAATAATACACTTGTATTTAAATTTGTGGAACTTTTAATTAAAAATTGCTTTTTATTTTTTTAAAATTGAAGTCGAGTTAAGAATCAGTCTGCCATTTTTATTATTACAATAATAAAGTAGTCAAAGAATATACGATTGAATTAATTATCATTTAATTTAAATAATTGAAATATAATTTTTAAAATTAATTATGGCGTCTTCAATTCGAGAAAATGTAAACGAAGTGAAGTTAGCCACGCATGTAAATAACCTCAAAGCCTCAGGGATCATTGTTCAAAATTAATGCATTTAAATATATAGCTATAAATATATATATATATATTTTTTTATTATTATTTATTCTATAACATGCATTTATTTTTTTTAATAAAATTATATGACACACTTGTATTTAAATTTGTTGAAATCGAAATGAGGATATGTCCGCCATTTTTATTATTACAATAATAAAATAGTCAAAGAATATAATTATAATTTAATGAATTCATATATAATTTTAAAACTAATTATGACGTCATCATCAATTAATTTGTCTTCTATTAGAGAAAAAATATATTTTTTTTTTTAATATAAAAATCTAAGATTTTTTTTCTTATCATAAGTGTAAAATGAAGAGAGAAAGAAAGAAAATAAGACTTTTCATATTTTTTTGTTCTTTCATTAAAATATTTATTAAAAAAAAAAAAAAGAGTAGCTAAATCCATTTTAAGTAAAATGTCGAGAAAATCTGTTTCAGGACGTTCTTTTTTTTTTTTGATATATAAATGAGTTAATTTTTCTTTCGTCTCTTCTTATCAAGTCATTATAAATCTATTTTTGATTATTTTTTTTTTTTTTTGAATAAATTTCTCAAGTTATGACGTAGATTTTTTTTATTAAAGCACTAGAATTTATTATATATATTTCAAAATAATTTTGAAATTTAATTTTAGGGCAAGTTTGTGATGCCTATGTAACAGGCGCTGCAATTCATTAAATGAACACCATTTTGTAACTATTGTGTAAAAAAAAATACTGTATAATCTATTATAATAAAATTGTTTGACTGATCGTCGGTGCTGACGAAGAGTTGATTGACACAGAAACGTCGACAAAATATAGGTTTTAGTTTTTTTTTTTTGCCTTGGCTACCTATATACCATATCCTCATATTATAATAATCGAGTAATCAAGAAACAACTAGTGACATCCCGTCCTGTGGAAGGGACGTAAAGAAGGTTCCCTCTCTCAGTGATGTGTTCTTCGAAAGGAGTCGGTGCTGAGGGAGTTCCTCCTCAAACTAGGACATCCTCCCTAGCATTGAAGAGGTTGGACCAGAAATAAGGATTAGTTCATTAGCTAGAAATGAACGCAGGAGGAGGAGTTAGAGATAGGAAATAATGTAACTTCACTGGGTGACGGTAGATGGCTACAGCTAGAGACCAGTTGAGTTTGAGGTGTGTCTTTGTGCCCGAAAGCACCTCGGGTAAATAAACGCGGATTCCGATAGAATAATAGTTAAACCTAGTTAAATATTTTAGTTCCATTATAGGATGACACAATATTTAAAACCGATATGTCAAAGTCAATACCAGGGTAAGTAATTTATTTGTTTTGTCCTTCTTGTAACTCCTGAAAACGGTCACCGAAACCTCAGCATAAAATTATATCATCATATATTAATTCCATCTTTTGTTATTATAGTAAATATTATTTTTCCTCTTTCTCTTTATGGTCATTGATCTGTTTATCTGTATGATTAATTAATAAATAAAACGCCGCAGGCAGCATTTAGAAATTATCTTTTCTCGTATTTAGCATGCAAAAGAGTTTTTAACATCAATAGAAGTGAGAGAGAGAGAAAGGGATGAGGGGGTGGGTGGGGTGGATTTTCGCTTCGCCCTCTCTCTCTCTAAACGGTAAATGCTAGTCTCCATTATCACAAAGGGTTGTTCAGTGGCTTGAAAATTACACAGCATAGGCAGGCACCGACGGCAGTAGCCGTAGTCGACGACTACGACGACTTGACTTTTCCAACTCAACCCACATAGAATGAATGTAATGGCCAAGCAGGGAAATTCAGCAAATACTTAGCAGGCGTCTGGGCATTAAACGATTGTTTCAGGAAATTACTTACACACATACACATTAAAAGCATTTCTTTTTTGTTTTTTTGTGAACACACAAAAGAAACAACAACAATACCCTTATATCAAAAGAGGAATTTGATCGTTATCAAAAAAAAAAGTTAAGTTTTAAATTTATCAATCGAAATGATTTTAAAACATATATGAGGAGAATTGGAAAAAGAATTGAATCAGTATTGAATCATTAAATTAAAAGTAGAATATAATCAATCCTAAATATCAATTGTTTTGCGTTTAATAAAAAATTACGATATAGCAATAGAATGGTTCAACTCAATAATTATTAACGAAAAATTCTCTATATATTGAAAAAAACAACACAAAAATCCGTTAAGCGCGTCTCAAAAAACCGTTAGTAGACGATTCAAAAGCTGGTTACTCTAGGCGGCAAGAGATGGCGTTAGTTCTGCTCATAGGGAAACAAGCATTTTTTTTTCATTTGAAACGTTCCAGCTAATTAAGTAAAGGCAAATAATTAATTATTTTTTAACACAATGATTACTAATTTAATTTTCTATAAGATATAGAGCGAATTTTTTTTTAATAGGCCTATATTTTATTTAATGTGATTAATCTAAAAAAAAAATTTTTTTTTTTTGGAAAATCAAAAAAGGGTTTTTTATAAGTTGTAGATATTTTAAATAGCTTTAATTTAAAAAAATTTGAGTTCGATAGCTTCAAAATTGTGGCCGTTAGAACCTCCCAAAATCAGCACCTCGAGACGCGCACCTTATCTAATTTCCGAGTTTATACATTACAAAGAATTTAAATAATTTTTGAGATTTAATTGTAGAATAATAATTTGTAAATTTAATTTTAAATTTTTCTTATTTACTTGTAAACTACTTGATTATTTATCCTACATATAGCTAATTTAATATGTATTTTTTTTAATTTTTATTTTTATTTTCCTATTGGGATCTCCGTTTATTTATCCGAGGTGCTTTAGTGCACGAAGATACACACTTTAAACCCAACCGGCCTCTGACCGTAACGGAATTTCCTATCTCTAACTCCTCTTTCTGCGTTCCTTTCTAGCTAGTAAATTAATCCTTATTTCTGCTCCTTTTTATCTAACCTCTTCTTTGCTAGGTAGGATGTCCTAGTTTGAGGAGGAACTCCCTCAGCAGCGACTCCTTTTGAAGAGTGATTTACTGAGAGGAAACCTTCCTTCCACAGGACGGGATGTCACAGCAATTCCCTCTCTTACCTGGGGCTATTGTGGTGGGATCCAATATTCCTATGCCTACTTGAGGAATTGTTTACATTAAATAACTTACCATAAAGAGCAAGTATTATGATTTAAAAAAAATCAATTCTTTTTCACCTCACCCTTTTTTTTATAGCTTATGCTTTTACTTTTTTCTATGAGTTCAAAAAAAAAAAAATTAAATTTTTTGTTTATATATTTAAAAATAATGGCGGTAGCCAGAGAGGAAATATAGCAACCTAACCATGAAGATAGTCGTATAAACGACCGAAACGTAACTGTGGGGTTATATAAAATAAGAAAAAAAAACATACCCTTACCCTTACCCTACAAACTTGAACCTTAAAGATGTCCTAGTTTGAGGTGGGATTCCCTCAGTACAGACTCCTTTCGAAGAATGCATCACTGAGAGGGAACCTTCTTTACGTCCCATCCACAGAACGGGATGTCACAGTAACACCCTACTCTTAGCCTGTAGGCTATTGTGGTGGGATCCATAACATTTATTATTAACATTTGGTCTCCAAAAATACCATTTCAATAACCAGAACAAAGTTTTTTCTTATTTACTGTATTTATGAATTTAATAAGATTTAAAATCTCTTCTTTTTTTTAATCTTATTTAGAAAATATATATTTTTTTTAGCTTGTTCAAAATGACTACCATTTTTTTCACCCCACATTTTTTTATGAGTTTAAAAAAATAAATAAATTTTTTAGTTTAAATATTTATGGATATTTCCACAAACTTTTTTTTTATCATATAAAAACTATTTTATCGTAATAAATAGTAGACACACACACAGAGAGGTGGTTTTGAAGCTATCTTTCGCTTTAATAATAATGGAATTAGTCACAGTGTTTTTTTTTTTTTTTGTTTTTGTATTTTTTTTTTTTGAGATACAAAATACAATTGCGTTGTTCTTTTACTTTTGGGATCCTCTTATCAAACAATTAAGACTCTTAAGAGTTTTCATCTTAAGTCTTTTCCTTCTCTCTCTCTCTTTCTCTCTTTCATGACCCAACATTATTGATTAGCATTTTTATTGAAACGGGCTGGAATAATATTAAACGCCAATTGCCGTTTGTGTGTGTATATATATCCGGGCTTTAATCTAAAAACGATGTTTTAAATTAAAGATAATATTTATATATATAAAAAAAGCTTTGATGCTTTAAAAACAAAAAAAAAAAAAGTTTAATGATCTTTTTTTTATATTTTGAAAAATTTTAATATATGAATGATTAGCCTAATTTACACACAGTAGTTGTGTTTTTCTAACTAGTAAGTAAAAAAAAGAATCAAAATAAATTAGAAAAACACTTGGTGATATGTTTCAATTTGTTTATTTATTGGTATAAATGGGCTCGTTGATGTAGCGGGCTAAGGTAGGGCTTTTACAAAGAAGTTCCGTGTTCAAATCCTGGGCGGGTGCGGGATTTTTTTCATTAAATAAAAATATTTATTTAAAATAAACAAATCTTTAAGAAAGCCCTGGATTGAAACTGTGACACAGTAAAGAAGGTTCCCTCTCAGCGATGCATTCCTCGAAAGGAGTCGGTGCTGAGAGAGTACTTCCTCAACTAGAACTTCCTCTATAGCATAGAAGAGGTTGGATAAAAGGAACCAGAAATAAGGATTAGCCCGTAAGTTAGAAAAGAATGCCTGTTACTTGAAACATTTTAAAATTCATCAATATAATTAGAACGTTAAGCATTGCCAAACATCACGGAATCTCGGGTGGGTGTACCCGAAAAAGCAGCGTGTTGAACGTCCTCCGATTGTCATTGATTGAATAAAAATATATACGATATAATTAACACTTAAATGACATCAGCAGCCGGCAGGGAAAGTTCAATTAATTAGAAAAACACTTGGTGATAGGTTTCAATTTGTTTATTTATTGCTATAAATATTTCGAGACTTTGACTGTCATCTTCAGAAGTGATATAAATAGTAGGAACCGACCGAATATTTGGTGATGGAAATACAAGCATGAAAATAAGCTTTTGAAGAAAATCTACTTTATCAGTTTTTTTCGATGATCTCAAAATTGGCCCCAACGATTTTGATGAAAATTTAAAAATCAATTATTTTTTAGATGCTCTTTAAAATCTTTATCAAAATTGACACACACCAAAATACGCATCAAGAGTTTAGAAATAAATAATATATTGAAACATATCATTGCAAGGAGTCGGTGCTGAGGGAGTCCATCCTCAAACTAGGACATCCTCGCTAGCATAGAAGAGGTTGGATAAAAGAGAACAGAAATAAGGATTAGTTCACTAGCTAGAAATGAACGCAGAAAGAGGAGTTAGAGGTAGAAAATACGCTACGGCCAGAGGCCGGTTGGGTTTAAGGTGTGTGTCTTCGTGCACTAAAGCACCTCAGATAAATAAGAGGGGATCTCGGTAGGAATTTCAAATAATAAATAAATAAGTATAAATATTTCGATCCTAGTATTTTTTTTAAATTTCTTCTAAATAGAGGAAGATATCATCTAGTAATTTATTAATATTTAATTAAATCATGTTTCAACTTGAACTAATCAATGGGTTACCAGTTTAACATATATTTTTTTTTTTTCGTTTACTTTTTGTGACGTCAAAATTTAAATCAATTTATAAAGGGAACAGAAAAAAAAAGAAGCCTTCTTAGATGAATGATCACGCTTAGAGGAATTTGCGATAAATTAAGGAAGGGAGAGAGAGAGAAAAAAAACAGACAAGTATCAAATACCAACACCACCCTCTTGACACGTCCGATCTATCAAATTACCAAGTGCTTGGGGGGGGCTCTCTTTTTTTTCTTTTCTTTTTACCCTATTGGTAATTGTTCGAATTCCATGGCGACAGTCTCCTTTTAAATGTTACACAATTATCCTCCTCCTTGTCCTTGTTTCTTCTTTCAGTAGGGCGTTATTTGCATAAACTAATGTCCCTTTTTTTTTTTTTGTCTCCGACTCAATGTCAATATATCGAGAGAGAAAAGATCTTAAAGAAAAAAAAAAACATTAGAATAAATTAATTTATTCTATCTAATTCAAAAAAAGGAGGATTAAAAAAAATATCTAGTGTGGCTGGTCGCATAACACACAACTTTCTCTTACCTTCGGTAATTGAAAGTTGTGCTCTGTGTTTGTCACATCAGAAGTTACATTATTTCCTATTTCTAACTCCTCCTTCTGCGTTCAACTTCAGCTAGTCCTTATTCCTTTTATCCAACCTCTTCTATGCTAGGAATGATGTCTTAGTTGAGGAGGAACTCCTTTAGCAACGACTCCTTTCGAGGTATGCATCACTGAGAGGGAACCTTCCCTTCCACAGGACGGGATGTCACAGCAACTCCCTCTCCTCGTAGAGTTAGTTGCCTGGGGGGCTGTTGTGGTTGGATCTTATATTCCAATCCAGTACCTGCTTGAAGATTTGTTTAAATAAATATTTTTACTTAAAGAAAAAATCCCTCACACTCAGGATTTGAACACGGATCTTCTTTGTAGAAGATTCTCTCAACTAGATGTGAAAAAACTCGAAAGTATAGCTTATCCGAGAGATAGGCAGTGAAGCAAATTAGCCGCTTGCCTTAAAGAGGTTCCACTTAGGAGAACGGGGTCGGAGGGGGTGCGACCTTCCCCCCCCCTCCCCCCGAAAGCGTGAAAGTATTGAATAAAAATTCCTACAATAAAATTCAATTGATTGTTCTTCAATCACATTGATGAGAGAAAAAAAAATAAAATAAAATCGAGGGGGAATTCTAATAAAAAAAAAAAAAAAAAAAAAAAATTAGGAAAGGGGAGAGTTAATGAAATTGCAAACAACCTCCTAACAAATTCAACTTTCACTCTCTCTACTTTCATTCATATCCACACACACACACACGCATTTGGTATTAAAAAAAAACATGCAAATTCTTTTATAAAGTCTCTCTCTCTCTCTATACATAATCAATTAAAACTAAATTTAAAATGCAGTTACTCATAATGAAATAAAGCCATTTCATATATATATGTACAGGATGAACCAAAAGTTCTTTATTATTATTTTATTTTTTAATAATTAATATTGTTAAGACGTTTTGAATTTTTAATTAAATATTTATTCCTTTTTTTTCCAATTTTCCATCAACGAAAAATTTTCTACACATTAAAAAAAATTCATGAAAATAGGTCTAGTAGTTTCTGAGTTCATACATTATATAAAATAAAATTAAATCTTATAATTGTTAATTATTCCTAATAAAAACAAAATTCCAAATGGCCTATCTAGAAATAAATTTTTAGTTACCTAAAAATCAACTACAAATTCTCTACAAATTGAAAAAAAAAAAAAAAAAAAAAAAAAAAAACATTAAAATCCGACAAGTAGTTTCTGAGTTCATGCATTACATAAAAATTAAAACTCATATTTATTAATTATTCATAATATCAATCTATTATATCTTAATTATTTCATTTATGGGATTAATTATAGAATTATAATTGCGAGATTTAATTATTTTAATTTTTATATAATGTATGAACACAGAAACTAGTGGTCAGATTTTCCTGGGAATTTTTTTTTTTTTCCATTTCATACTATATAGTATATCATTTTAATGATTGATAAAGTTTTCTTATAAATCATCTTTATGCATTAAAAAAAAAATCCCATGAAAATCCCTCCACTAGTTTCTGAGTTCATACATCATATAAAAATTAAAATAATTAAATCTCGCAATTAAAATTTTATAATTAATCCCATAAATTAAATAATTAAGATATAATAGATTGATATTATGAATAATTAATAAATATGAGTTTTAATTTTTATGTAATTTTATGTAATAACTCAGAAACTACTTGTCGGATTTTTTTTTTTTTTTTTGTTCGATATGTAGAGAATTTGGGGTTGATTTTTAGTTAACTAAAAATTTATAAAAATTTATTTTTAGATGGGCCTATTTTCATTTTGTTTTTATTATGAATAATTAACAATTATAAGATTTAATTTTTTTTTTATATAATGTATTAACTCAGAAACTACTAGACCTATTTTCATGGATTTTTTTTTAATGCGTAGAAAATTTTTCGTTGATGCCATATTTTTACGAAAACTAATTTAAAATTCTTATCTAAATATTTTAAAATTTAAAAAAACAATGAATTTTGTTTATTATTGTTTATTAATTTCTTTATTATAGAGAAAAGTTATCATTATTTTGCAACAAATTTCAAGTAACTGTAGTTACAGATAAACGAATATTAAAAAAAATAATAATAATAATCGTATTTTTGAATTTCGTTTTCAACTTGGGGTTAACAATTAAAAAAAATCATGATCTCAAATCATTATTTTTGGCGAACCTTAGTTCATTTTTTTTATTTTTTGAATACATTTTTTTGAATCACCCTATATATATATATATGAATGTTTTATTATTTCTCTTGGTTCTATAAGCTCAAATAGATTGTGTTAATTTTGCGATTGTATAAAAAGCACTCACCACCCTTCCATTCCCCCTTCCGTTATACTGAATAGCTTTTTTTTAATACAAGATCACGTGCTTTATATATTTGATTAATAAACGTGGATTTTAGAATATTTTATTGATCGGAAAAGAAAAAAATCAATTGAGAGATCAATAAACTATACAATTTGATAATAGGAAAAAAAATTCGTCAAGTAGTTTCAAAGATCATGTGATAAATAAAATTTCAAAAAATTATAATTAATGTTAAAAAATTAAAATTTAACATAAATATGGTTAATTAAAGTTAAATAATTGTGAGATTTAATTATTTTAATTTTAATTAAATTTTGACAATTAAATGTCAAAGATTAATTAATTATATTCTTTTATTTTATTGTTGTAATAAAAATGGCGGAAGGACGCTTGCTCTACTTCAATTAAAAAAACATTTTTAAATCAAATTTGCAATAAATTTAAATACAAGTGTGTCATATCATTTTAATCAGAAAAATGGCGTGTTTTAGAATATATAATAATAAAAAGTGTTATCTAAGAAAATAAATATTAACAGATGGATTTATTAAAATTATCTCACTAATTAGGGGG
>JAKCPI010029264.1:0-17748 GCA_023213315.1 Euborellia annulipes | reverse complement strand
GAAAAACATATAACCAAGTATTTATTAATTTAAATAAGCGAAAAATGTAGGTACCGCCGGGATTTGCACCACGGATCTTGTCGATTTACGCTCAACACGCCCTACTGTTGGACCACAGTACGCACTCGCTTATTTAAATTATGATAGATCGCTGATTTCAGTCTACTAGAGAAACGCCGCTCTAATCAAGCGTTCAGATTTCTCCGCTGCTGAGGCGCGATCTAGATGGACGTTTTGAGAAATTAACTCAATTATGCAATTAATAAATAAAGAATTATATATATCATGTGTTGGTCCATGAGGTAATTATGAAAAACATATAACCAAGTATTTATTAATTTAAATAAGCGAAAAATGTAGGTACCGCCGGGATTTGCACCACGGATCTTGTCGATTTACGCTCAACACGCCCTACTGTTGGACCACAGTACGCACTCGCTTATGGACCAACACATGATATATATAATTCTTTATTTATTAATTGCATAATTGAGTTAATTTCTCAAAACGTCCATCTAGATCGCGCCTCAGCAGCGGAGAAATCTGAACGCTTGATTAGAGCGGCGTTTCTCTAGTAGACTGAAATCAGCGATCTATCATAATTTAAATAAGCGAGTGCGTACTGTGGTCCAACAGTAGGGCGTGTTGAGCGTAAATCGACAAGATCCGTGGTGCAAATCCCGGCGGTACCTACATTTTTCGCTTATTTAAATTAATAAATACTTGGTTATATGTTTTTCATAATTACCTCATGGACCAACACATGATATATATAATTCTTTACAATTTACATTTAATAAATGAAATTAAAATAGAATTAAAATTAAAATTTCATTTATTCTCGCATTTTGATTTTAATTCTATTTTTATTTCATTTATTAAATGTAAATTGTAAATGTTATTGTTATCAACCACTTAAGGCATGCTGGCAAAATCTTTAACATTTTTTTTTTAGACGAACATTAGAGAAGTGCGTTCTCTCGCTTTAACAGAATTTGTTTTTCATTAACTACTATAAATAAAAAAATTTTCGTTTAAATCGGTGACATGAAGGCTATTCACTCCCTTGTTAGAGAGATCGGGGATGAAATTAAAATAGAATTAAAATTAAAATTTCATTTATCCTCGCCTCCAGCTCTGAAGATGGCCTAGACCAGTGGCCGAAACGTCACAATAAAAGAAATAATTTTGGCTGCATATGTCTTGGAATTTTTTTTTTTTTTTTGACTCCGCCTTGGTAATACTTCCAGCCACAAAGATATTCCTCACAAAAAATTTATATATTTATTCCTAATTATAAAACTGGCAATCATTTGGAAAATTGTTCGCTGTGGCTAATATTCGCGCCTCCCCTTAGACTAGTCCACACCTCCCTAGGGAGGCGCGCGCCTCACAGTTTGGAAAACGCTGATCTAACTATTAAAAAAATCCCATAAAAATAAGTTAAGTAGTTTTTGAGTACCGGTAAATGGAATATAAAGGAAAAACGGAGTCTACGTTTTGAATAAAGGAAAAAGTTAAAATTAAATCTCACAATTATTTCTCTATAATTAATTAGATTTATATTAAATTTTAATTTTTTCAAATTTTAAAATTAGAAAAGGCAATTGGAATTTCATTTTAGTAATAATTACAAATTAGAAAAATTTAAAATGTTTAAATTTATAAATTGGTAAATGGAGTAGATATTAAATAACAGGTAAAAAGAAAAGGTGTGTCATAAATTCTTGAGAAATATTTATTTCTTTTGCGTTAGTTTCCAATGAGGAATGTCCGATAACTGTTTCTATTTCCAAAAATACACACACGTCTACCTATTATTTGCATATTTTAAAAGATATATTATTAAACAAGAATTTTAATATTTTCTTTTACAATTATTTCTGATTATTAGCAGGCATGTACTAGCTGCGCAACCTGACTGCTGTTTATCTTAATCCCCCATACTCTTTTCAAGATTTTGATTTTTTTTATAATTATACATATCTGTCTTATATAGAAACTAGCCACACGACCCGTCCGGGTTATCCAAGCGGCCTTTTTAATCTAATTTCAAATTGAATTCTGTCTGACTGTCTGTTTGTGAACAAAATATCTCAAAAACAAAAAGAGCTAGCAGGTTGAAATTTTATATTTAAGTTATGCATCCCACTGGGACGTGACACGAAGCTTTTGAACAAAATCGACCAAAGAGTACTAGTACTTTACTGATGTAATTTTTCAGTTTTTTTCGATTTTCTCAAAATTCGCTTCAACGGTTTTGATTAAAATTCAAAAATCAATGATTTTTTAGATTCTCTTTAAAATGTATATTCTCATTTTGCCATTGAAATCGTCTGAAGACCACTTTACTCTTGTACTTGATAGAGAACATAGGAGATATGGTTGCCATGGTAACAAAATATAAATATTTTGCCATACTTATAAATTTTACATCTTTAATTCTTTCGGATACCAGATGGCTTAAATAAGAAATGCCTGAACCCCAAATTGATATATTAATTACAACGGTTATCGTCAAAGTCTTAAATGGCCTAAGTTGCCGAAAAGACTGTGTGAATGTGTGTGTGAGTGTGAGTGTGAATGAGAAAAAAGTGTGAATGTTTTAAAAAAATAAAATTAAAAATCTTTAATTCTAATATATCGGAGGAAACTAAATTTATGTCGACACAAAAAATCTGGTGGGATAAGCACAGATCAAACGAAAAAGAGTTGTGAAATACGTATAAGATATCCAAAGGCCAGGTGGCGTAGCAAGTATATTTCCTACAAGTATAAAAATATCTACTTTCATTGAATACTCTTCTCTCTTTCTCTCACATTTCATTTGTATATTTATAAGAGAGAGAGAGCGAGAGAGACGTCTTCTATAATAAATAAAATAATAATAATAAAGTTAATAATAATAATCAAATTCAGATTGTATTTATTATCATTTCTTAAGGGGGTTTCAATTTGATTTGTAAACCTGTCACACACACACACACACACATATACAGACACCCTGACACTTAAGAAGAAGTGGTTGTTTATTATTCTAGAATTTATATCAGCTGAGACGCAAGTTTTTTTACTTTCTCTTACCTATGTATATATGTAATATATATATAGAGAGAAAGTATTGGATTCATGTCAAAAATTCGATGTCGAGATTTTGATGGATCTTCACGATTTGAGGTCCCCTGAATCCAAAAAAGTGGTTTTCGCGACATGGTCTGTCTGTCGTGTGTGTGTGTTCAATTTTAAGCATGAAGGAATTGAGCTACGAGTTTGAAATTTTATATTTAAGTTAAACACCCCCGGGACCGGAAAAATAAGCTTTTAATCAAAATCGGCCAAAGAGTACTAGTACTTTACTGATGTACTTTTTCAGTTTTTTTCGATTTTCTCAAAATTTGCTCCAACGATTTTTTTTTTTTAAATTCAAAAATCAACTATTTTTTAGATGCTTTTTCAAATGTATATCCTCATTTTGTGATTGAAATCTTCTGAAGACCACTTTACTCTTGTATTTCATAGGAAAGGATAGGAGAAATGGTTGCCAGGGTAACAAAATATAAATATTTTCCCATACTTATAAATTTTACATCTGAATTCAAATGTTCCCTACTGTCGGGAACTAAATATATGTCGACACAAAAAATCTGGTGTGACAAGCACAGTACCCAACTTTCGATTACCGAAGGTAAGAGAAAGTTGTGTGCTGTGCGACCAGTCACTCTGTTTTTTTTTCCGCCCCTACATAAAATTTCTTCTATCATTTTTATGAGTCATTTAATTCATAGAATTTGTCAGGTGTGCCTGTCTTTCCTTGTCTGCTGCACTCCACCTTTTTCTTTATTATTTTATTTCATTTACCGTTATGGTATAATTGCAATTATACACTTGCATATTTGGTCTTGACTGGCGCCATTGCACTTTAATGGACTAAGGAAAGGGACGATCCATTCATTCATGCCCTTCTGTCCTAGGCCTTAGAAAAAAAGGATCGGGTTGTCTTTTTCTTTTCGAAATTTATTACATAACATAAAAGAGAAATTTTAAACTAGTTGCATTTGCATGACCCGCTAATCGCTCTTTTCTATTTATTTATTTATTTACAAAAACGAGATGTTCTGGAACCATGTTCCCTACATATCCCATGTTACATACAAATTCATAGGATACATAAGTTCATACATAGGCAGTTCTCCAATCTCTACCTAGACTATTATGAGGAATTTTTCAATGCGGTTTTTTTTTTAAATGAATTAAATTCATAAGAGATTATTGGGACATCGAGCTATAATTTGTTTAATGACTTATTAAAAAATTAACGTAATCAATTTTTTTGTTATCAAGCAAATACAAAAAAACAATCTGTCCCAGTAATCTTCAATTTAAAAATGAATTTATTGTTATTATTAATCACATATTAATTAAGAAATTAATTTTAAATTTTATTAATTTATAATTATATTGGAAATAATAATTTAAGTGAAAGTTTATAAAAAAGAAATCTATTGTAAATGACTATTTTAACAATATTCTAATTTAAGAACAAAAAGCTTTTATATGATTGAAAAATAGATATGTTAATACATTTAATGCGAAAGGGTTCAATGAGTAACAGCAAATATATACAGTACAAAACAATGCATCTCACACCCGTGAATTGTGTTTTTATATTGTTAATTAAAAAAATACGCCCATCTGTATTTCATTGACTATCGATTGTAAGTTTTTGTAATGAAATGTATTTAAAAAAATTCTTGTTAAACTTTTATCAAATATGTTTGTCTCATTGATCATAGGTCCTGAGGAAGGGCGCATTTGCGTCCGAAACGTCGGCGATCATAATAAAATTAGATAAAAATTGATTGAATTTTTTGTCTGATTTCTTTCCGGCTGCCATCCTACTCATATCTTCTAATAGTCCAGCCATCATCTCAATATTAATTAAGAAATTTTTAAAATAAGCTTAGATGATTTATTTAAAAATCAACTGTCAAATTAGTTCAGCATTCTTGCAATAGATGGCAGGCTAGTCTAACAGCCGATCCCCTAATGGCCTATATCTATATATTTTTATGCTTTTATAAAAGATACATAATATATAATAACATTTACAAAGTATTTATTGTTAAAAGATCAATGAAAATCAACCAAATGCATTAAATATTATTAGCTACCATTCTGACATCTCTTGGCAAATTTATGAATTAATTAATTTTTTGGGCATACTTTTTATGACACTCAACGCCATCAGTAAAATCTCGACATCGAATTTTTGACAAGAATCTCTCTCTATATATCTATTAACATATATATAGAGGTAAGAGAAAGTAAAACTTAACGTTATTCCTTTGTCTTTTATTTTTTTTTTTAAATTTATTTCTAAGCAAGCAAGCCCCCCATCGTGATGTGATATTGGTGGCGTGATCTTCGGTTGGCCTGCATCTTGTGGTCCATTGTGTGACCGACTGACCGGCGTCGTCGTTCCAACTAAACCGGTTTCTTTCCCAGGCATCCAGCCATCTGCATCGGGTCACCCTCTTCTTTTTCTTCTTCTCTTCATTATCTTTAAGAAAGCCTGGGAAATTAAAAGCCCCAGCAGCAGGAGGGCTTCAAAAAAAAAAAAGGGGGTGTGGAATCCTCACTCACTTATAATTATCCTGATTTGTGTCTACATTTCACTCATTTTCAAATGTCTAGTGTAGTTATTCTATAAAATTGGTGTCACTAACATTCAAAAAGGTTAAAACATGATTTTATCCCAATAATTAAACAAAGTATTTAATCCTATTATGTGCACAATCTCACAGTTTCGGTCCGAAAAGGACCATCATCAGGTTTGAAATTTACATACAGTCAGTGCCGCATCAAAAGGGGAGGGGGCAATAAAGAAAGGGGCGCTGCCAGCGATTATATTTGTGCATAAAAAAAATCTGGTGTGACTGGCGCACAGAACACTACTTTCTCTTACCTTCGGTAATCTAAAGTGTTTTTTTTTGGCCTTAATTAATCCGGGCACCGATTCCATTAAATGCCATTCAATTCTAGATTAATTAACGAAATAATAGACAAATCTCCAAAGAGATTGTATGTTTAGTTTATAAATTATGAACTTTTTTTGATGATTTTATTTAAACTAATGTTATATGCAGAGAACGGATTTTCGTGCAATAAAAATGTATGTTTCATGCATTAAAAACTACCCTTTCAGTAAAAACTTCAATTCGTGCAAAATCAAAAAAATGGATAATTTTATTAATAAAATGACTTAAAAAAATTTTACCAATGTAAGAATTTATCTAATGAAATCGATTCTGAGATGAAGGATTTATTGTAATTTCAATAATTAACATTTTCATATATAAATTAAAGTTTTGGTTCCGATCCTTCATGCAAAGAATACTATAAAAGTAATAACTTTTTTAGTAGTAAAAATCTCTACGTTGAGCAATTTTAGGCATTTTAAATATAAATTTTATATAAATGGAAGAGGTGGAGTTTTTTTTTTTATTTTATTTAAAGCCTCTTTCGGTATCGGAGGCCATTTAGACCTGTGTTTAGTTCATTTATTTGTTTGCCATTTCAAATGAAATAAATTTTTGTTGCATGAGACGGAATGCGAACTTTTGACATCTAGCACAAGGTGCAGAAACTCTACCAGGAGATGGAGTTAAAAGGGTAGTTTCATAAATGAGTGTAAATAATTTAACAATCTAGAACTAGGGTTACCTGACGTCAGGACAGTTCGGATCTGAGAAATATCCGGATTTTACTACTATGAAACGAAAACCTAGCCAAAAGTGAGGAAAAAACATGTAAATCCGCTCTCTGGCTACTTTTTCGGGATTTAGAAGCACTGTGCGCCGGTACCGTTTAGGCGGAATTAGCAAGACTCGTCTGTATTACTATATTATGCTAACCCTATGTATATTTCAAGCGTGATGATGGTTCTTTTTCGGACCGAAACTGCTAGATTGTGCATACAATAGAATTTAATTATTGTGAACCCCATCTTGCGGATTTAGAAACAGTTAACAAGTACATATAGATTGTTCTTAAGGGATAAGAGGATTGTAATTTTTAATAAGCCAGATATTAATTGTCTGAAACGAGTTAACTGAAAAATTGCGGCACTTGATTAAGAACAGGAGAAGGTCCGCTGCAGGCGGGCCCGAGCCAACCATCTAAGTAGGTCGGAGGCCACCTGGCTAGCATATTTTATTATAATTTCAAAAAAATGATTTTTTTCGGCTCATTGTATCTATTCTTGATAGAAAGTTTAGATTATCTTTAAAATAGAACATAAATAAATATAAAACATGCTCTTTATTTTATTCCCCCCCCCCCCCCCCACCCCCCCCCCCCCCAAAAACCTGGTATAGGCGTGTGCCTGGATATTATTATCATTTCTTTGAATGATATAATAAATAAACAAGATACCGTTTTATTCTTGAAAAAAAAAAAAAAAAAAAAAAACGTATCTACTTTCAAGGTTCTTTTAAATGGTCACTAATTGTTTTGATTGAAATAAAGCGCCAATTGCTTTTAATTTCTACTTATTTATATAAGAACAAACAACAATTAAAAAGTCATCAGAATTAATCCTGAAAAACTTTATTTTATATATATATATATATATATATATAATCTACATCTTGCGTAAAAGTCAAAAAAGAGGTTAATTTATCTTTTAATGTCTAATTAAAGACTTGAAATTAATTTGACTTTGAATTTTAAAGATATTTAATTTTTCTTTATAAATATCTTCAAAAAGATATCTGAAACTTTACTAAAAGAGCCTTACAATTTCAAATGATTCGATCCGCAAAGAGTGGGAGATATTTATTAAATAAACAATGATTAACTCAACAAAATATTTTGAAACTCACCTTATTTAAGACGTTTGTTTATCTGCGACATCGATCACTTTTTGACTTTATTTTAATTATTCTTTTTAAATTATTAAAATTAATTAATTTTTAAATAATTAATTTATTATTTACTATAGAAAAAAAAATATTGAATAATAATTGTGAGATTTAATTAATTCAATTCCTTAATTAAGCATTTAAACTAACGGATGCAGTTAACCTCTCTTTTTCTTTCTTTCTTTCACAGAATCAAAGAGATGTAGATCGTATATAAATATATATATATTCTTTAAATTAAACAATCATTTTTTTTTCAAACTCGAATCTATACATCCCTTGCATAACAATCAGAGAAAACAAAGTAAGAGTGATAAATATAGAGAAATTTAATTAATTTTTGTTTTTGTTTTAGCCGGATTCGTACTGTCTGGAGCACGTAGTTGAGGACCCCCAGGGCGGAGCAGCTGCCATCTTCACGTGCGCCGCCCTCGTGCCAAGCCGTGACCCTGTTGTTAGTGACCACGATGACGTGCGTTTCACCCTCTACCCCATTGGATTATTCATCTCCGTGCTCTTCCTGGCGGCTACGCTCTGCTCTGGGTGTCTTCTGCCCAATACACATCATCATGCCATCCATTGGAGATGTCAAACATGTCATGTTGCGTGTCTTCTAGTCGGCGATCTTCTCCTTGCGATTGTTCAATTCTCTGGACCAAATATCCACCCTGCTGCGTGCATCCTCTTCGGTGAGTCTTTGTTTCTTTATAAAATTTAAATACAACTAGGCTTAAAATAATAATAAAAGAAGAGATTTATATTACATATTTATTAACGAAATAATAAAATGACTCCATGAATGAAATTTTATAATTTCAATAAAATCTCAGTTTCGACCGCTGGGCTGCGTGCCTTCATCAGAATCTATAGATAATGCAAATATAATTTATCAAAGGGTATTTTATGGCTAGTGGAATTTTTCTCAGAAATAAAGTAGGAAAGAATTTGGTTTCCTATAGTCCCACCAGAGAGCGCTGGCTTACATTTGACTAGTTCTTTTTTTGACATTAGCTCTTCGTTCATGATCCCAGCAAGTTCTTAAAATATTCTTGATGAACTAATTATAAACAATTTTTTTTTTCTAAGGCATGTTATCTTGAATATTTTTATTTTTTTTGTTTTTTTGTTTATTTTTGCCACAGGTATGTTATATGTTGAATATTATTTTAAAATTAAATTCAAAGAACGAATCGTGAGTAAAGCACGTCAGCGCTCACTGGTGGAAGCTAACTTTATAGTAAAGATTAGCCAAGAATTTACAGTAGTAAATTCAAAGGGGGATTTTCTTGACATTAAACATTTTATTAGAGTTTATTTCTCCATATTTAAGAAAAAAAATGGCCAAGTTTTTTTTCTTATTTACCATTGGGCTAAAACTGGATACAAAATACATAATTCCTATAAAAATACTTATAAACAAAACAATATGAATACAAAAGTAATACAAACCAAAACAAAATCAAAACACTATAAATACAATATAAAAACAAAACAATAAGAATACAAATATAAATACAATATTAAAACAATAAAAATGCAATATTACTACAAAAACAAAACAATAAAAATACAATAACAAAGCAATATTAACATATTAATAAAAATTAAATCACAGATTGATTGATTGGTTTATTAATACAAATAATATAAAAAAAAAAAAGAATATTGAGAAGGGTGAATAAATAAATCCAGAGCTGATATTCATCAGGCAATTTATTCGGATTAAATCCCTCCGCTATAGAAGCTGAAGAAGGAGTCGTTTGAGCCCCGAAACGTTGACCTATAGCGGAGGGATTTAATCCGAATAAATTGCCTGAATATCAGCTCTGGATTTATTTATTCACCCTTCTCAATAATATCCACCAGGCTGCCCCTATCATCATCACAAACAAAAAAAAATAATTAAAATTTAAACAAATGGAAAAAAAATTAAAATTTTTTTAAATATTTTAAAAACCGGAAGTAATACTAGGAACCAAAACGTATTTTTCCCTGAACCAGTTTTTTTATGCTGAATACGAATATGTAATTATTATTTTGTTACTACCTTTAGTTCAGGCCGTACTTTTTATGCGTACGGACAGACAGACGGACACCGAACTCTCTGCATAATGCTCTCTCCCTTAATAATACGCACAGTGAGAGCTAAAAAAGCAGAATAAAATACAGCCAGGATTTTTTCCTTTAAAAAATATAATATTTTCAACAGCTAACGATTCGGCATTGATTAAAGCCATCTTCAGAGCTGTTAGTGGAGTCATTTATAATAACATCATCATGCAAAAAGAAATATTGTAGTTGTGATAGAAGAAAGAAAAAAAAGTGATGTGGGTACTTATGTACATGCGTTAGAAGTTATACTTCTTTGGAGTATGAAAAAAACATTGTGTGGTTTTATGAAACCACGATGCAAGTGAAACTTTTTTTTCGGATCGTAGGCTTTTAACTGAAAATTTTCAGAAAATTATTCAATTAAGGATATTAAAATCGCGTTTTTAATCTTAATTTAATAATTGGAAAATGGGAAATCAATAGACGCATGTTAAATTAAAAACTGAGAAAAAAATTTATTTAGTATTTGAATCATTTTAAATTATTTTAAAAATTATATTTTATCAATTTAAAAATTGAAAAATTAAATCTCACAATTATTTTTTTATAATTCGTCATATATATTCAATTTCAACTTTCCTATTTTTGTCGTCATGGCTTGTGACGTCATAACTTGTAGCGTCATGGCCTTTGACGTCACGTCTTGTAACGCGACATGCTGATAGAGAAACGAAAAAATTTGTGTCGATCAAAATAAAGTTTCACTTTAAAAAATTTAAAATAATAAAAATGCTGTAATGATCGAAGATAAATGTTAAAGTTCTTTTTCTTTCGATATTAGCTCTTTGTTCATGATTCTTTTGGTCTTCAATCCTGATTCTTTCGGTCTTTCATTCGTTCTTTTTATTTTATTTTCAAACAGAGAGCGCTGGTGTTCTTTCTATTTTATTTTTTAAACAAAATACATTTTGGTCCCTTTAGATAAAAAAAAATATTATTAAATTATTAATTAATAAATTTAATTAATAATTTAATTTTTGGATTTGAAAATAACAACACGTTTTGTCAAATATAACTTCATCATGTCTGTGGAGAGCAAATTTCAATAAGTGAAATGTATTTCCAGTAAGGTGAAGAAATCAAAGTTCAAAGTTTAAATAAAAAATTAAAAGTTTAATATAAAATAAAAAAATAATTAAATCTTTGTCTTGCTGTACAGGTGATCGGTATTTTGTGATTTAATTATATAATAAAATGTACTCAAATTATAAATTCTCAAATTGATTATATATTTATATTTCCAATATCTTGAAAATATAGATATATATAATATACAATTTTAATTAAGATAATAATAATTAATATTGAATTGATTGAATGTGATTAAAAAGTATAAAGTGTATATCATTTATATAAATATTTAAAGTGTTGAATAAAATATTTAAATGATACTTAAGTTTGTAATAGTTTCCAGAAGATGAATGTCCAAAATATTAGATGTTAGAGATGTTACGTTTTTCCATATATTTTAATGCAGTTGATGAGTCAATGGCGGGTGTTGTTTCCAAGAAATGACTAGATTGGTTGATGATAAAGTTGTTCCTTACTGATATTAAATAAATTTGTAAGAATTATTTAATATTAGAAGATCAGATTGCTGATATGTAGATTCAATTAATTTGAATGTAATTGCAAAGAGTAAAATTGCAAATCGTATCAAATATAATTGATAAGAAAAAATATAATTCTAGTAAGATAAAAACAAAAACCCAGGTAGGTATTCAGCAAATATATATATGTATAGAAAGTAAATAGAAAGTAAAAATTGTGTGAAAGGTAGTAAGTAAAATTTTCTCGGAGAGAGAGAGATCCCTTTGCACACGGAGTGAAATTTTAGTAATGGTGGTTTGAATTGAAAGAAAGCAGAGTAAAGCGACTAGGTGGCTACTTGATTGACGTCACCGCGATGGTCATCCTGAGTAATTATTTTTTGGGCTACTAGATAGCACGCAACTCGATTTATTTAAATCAGTGGCGGCTACAATGTCGTTTTCGCAAATTCACTCTCATCAATCAATCTCATCAAAGCGCGCCAAAAGAAGTATAACTTCAAAAAAAATATTTCTAATGTTATACCAAAAGACCAATTCTGAAGACAGTATAACAAACATATGTATACACTCACAGACGGACGGTCACTCCGCCACTGTATATACATATTTTATTATTATAAAACAAACAAGAAGATGTATTATGGCCAAAAACTCTTAAGGTTAAGTAAAAAAAAAAACACGTTTAAATATCTTTCAAAAATATTTAATTTCAAAAGGGTGATAATTTAGAGAAGTTCATCCCCCCCCCCCGATCCCCGCTTCTTAAGCAGTCAGCCGTATTATAAAGGAATTCAACTCTCTCTCTACACTCGACATCTGCTTAAAAAATGCATCTTAAAAAAAAAAAAAAACAGCTGGACTTTTGAATAATTTATTCCCCCTCTCACTCTTGAAATTCTTTAGAAAAAAAGCACGAAACGTGTATTTAAATTTTAAACAGAGTCAATAATAATACTGACTGTCTTCTAGGCCGCCGAGAGCTGTTTAATATACGTGTCCTAACAACACAAAAAAAATTTTAAATTCAATGCACATCAGAAAGGGGGAAAAAAAAATAAATATTTTTCACCATGGCCGTCCAAACCGCGAAAACAATAAACATGGTTAAACTGTTAAAGTTTATAAAAAAAAACTACTAGCCGCGTCGCCATCCTGGACCCCCACCTGCGGTAGTCCCTCGCCTTTTCTTCTTAATTATGAAAAGAAAATTTTTTTTTTTTTTTTTTTTAAAAAAAACATTCACACTTTTTCTCATTCACACTCACACACATTCACACAGTCTTTTCGGCATCTTAGGCCATTTAAGACTTTTACGATATCCGTTATAGAGATTAATATACATATATGGGGTCCAGGCATTCTTATTTAAGCCATTTGGTATCCAATTGGCTTAAATAAAATCATCGGACTGCCTGGGGTCCGAACCCGCGACGTTTGGTATATGAGGTTAGCACGCTAACCTCTACGCCATGCCCCCGAGGGCGAAAGAAAATTATTATTATTCCATTCCAATCCAGTGCCTGCTTGATGATTTGTTTACATTCATGGAATACACAAATGAAAAGAATACATAAATATTCCTCTATACATTTCCTATAGGAGAAATCGTAATTTTAAGAATTAATAACTCAAAAAGTTATAAGAATTTCGGGATGAAAATAATTTTCCTGTAATTCCTAGAAGGTCCTCTTTCTTTATCCATATAAATTTATATTTCAAAATTCCAACGGGAAGTTGCCTAAATAGAGCGTGACAGACAGACAGACGGACACTCCGCTATTATATATACACACATGTAGATAATAAGATTAGAATATTCGAATTCAATGCACTAGTCTAATAATTTTCCTAGCTTTGCGTTTAATACACAACCCGGTTAATAAAATAAAAAAGGGGGCTAGGAATAGAATAATCTTCTCTCTCTCTCTCTCTCTTTCGTTAATGGCGTTCCAGATAAAAACAAGAAATATTAGTAATTGAAGGTTGAACAAACGAGAGCATTATGAGAAAGAGAAAGAGAGGACCGAATGCCATGAACCTCGATGACCTCGAAACCGAATTCAATCAATCTTGTCTGATTGAAAGAAGAAAAAAAAAAAAAAGAGAAAGATTTAATAATAATAATAATAACGCCCCCCTCAACTAATGAACAAAACAATTTCATAGATACGCAGGGCTTATAGCTGGTAGTTCAATCAGGATAGGTGAAAAAATGAAGAAAATCTGCAGCTAGTTGTTTTTCATTATTTTATTCCCACCACGTTGACGTTTCGATCCCGGTTGGGATCATCTTCAGAACAGGTGGGTGTTATGTATGTGTATATTTGTAAATTTCAATCATATATTATATACAGAACTTATATTTTTCAATCATATTTAAGTTCTGTATATAATATATCGCAACGTTTTTGAAGAGTCAAGAACGGGGAGGACGAAATCAGGGAGAGTATCTGCTCGCAAAAAATAAAAAAAAATATAAATTATAATTTATTAAAAAAATAATTTGGAAATCTTATTTGAAAAATATAAAAAAAAAATAAATAAAAAGGTATAAAAATGATGGCTGGCGATGTCTTCTGATGGGATGGGATGTTTCGGTCGCATCAGGCCGACCTTCGTCCGAAACGCCAGTGAAGGACGTCTTTTGGCAATTCAATTCCAGTGGGGACCGTCTCTCGGCCCGAAGTCAATTAGGTGGTGTTGACTGGCTTCAGCACCGAGTGAGAGGAGATGCTGACGGCTTTTCGGTCGGCAACCAAGATATATAAAATATTGGCAGTCTCGCAGCCCGCCGTCAAGTGATGTTGGATGTTGGTTGTTTCACATCCCGCCAGAGTGGTATATATGAAGATAGTATTGGCTTCACAGCCCGCCAGAGAATGAATTAGCGGCCCCACAGCCCGCAGTCGGATGATATTTTTCTGTCTGTTCATCGACCAAATAATCTTCTCTCAAAAGGGGAAGGGGAAAAAAGGATTAATTTTATTTTAAAATTCTTCAAATTAAATTCCAAAAATAATTCATTTTCTCTATCATTTTGTGTATAAAAATTTATATTTAAAATTAAAATTAATTAAAAAAAACGATCTCTCCCTGGGATCGTTGCGATATGATTGAAAATTACAAATATACCCATACCTAACACCCACCTGTTCTGTGGTGGGAATAAAATAATGAAAAACAACTAGCTGCAGATTTTCTTCACTTTTTAACCTATCCTGAAAACAATTTCATTTATTATTAGCCCCTGAACCCATCCAGTGCGGCGGACACTCGCCTTTTCAAAATCAAGTGGCGCAATTTTTCAGTCAACTCTCAAATATAAATATTTTTTTTTAAATCTTTTCGTCATCTTAGGCCCTATAGACTTTAACACAGACAATCTTTCTTTTCTTGTATGTACCATCAAGAGGAAAGATATTGGACAACCCCCTCACGTCTACCTGAATTTAGAGCCTTTTGAGGTATGTATACAGGGCCGTAACTAGGCAGACGCAACAGGTGCACCGTGCACAAGGCTCTAAATTTAGGTAGACGTGAGGGGGTTGTCCAATATCTTTTCTCTTGATGGTATGTCTGTCCCTTCCTCTTTTCAACAGGCGTCAGACCGTGCGCCGGGCCGGCCTCTGATATCCTTCTCGGTTGCAAAAACACATGATAGAGTTGAAGAGAAATAGTGAGGTCCGACGACCCCGCAAAACGGGAATTAGGCGAGGACAGAAGAAGAAGAAGAAGACATAGAATATCGTAAATATGTTTTTTGCATTCAAAAATGATAAAAATTCTATTAGGGGTGTCCAGAGTTAAAAAATTCGATTTTTCATGAACTTATCATGTGAGGCGCACCAACCACTAAATCACCTTCGATTGAGCTGAAACTATATTTTCCATGTATTTCACAAATATAGGAAAATTCAAAATAAGAGCAGCTTTAGAGCACATTTTCTATAAAATTTAATTTTTTCTATATCTCTAAAAAATTATATCACATGCTCGCAAGCTCCGAATCACCCCGTACTCCTAGTGACCATTACTCTGAGGAAAATGGCATACCAATATACCGCACTGATCTTCCGTTGGGCCCTTTTATCGGCGCCAGGAGCCAAAGATGCCGACAAGAGTTAAAAAAGAAAAGAAAAAAATACTCATACTTAAAAAAATACTCGATACTTAGCGGTATCGATACTTTCTGGTATCGATACGATACCAAGTACAAGTATCGATACTTTTTTTTCGATACCGTATCCCTACCCATGAATCCCTCTAAGGAATGAATAAATTTTTTTTTTTTTTTTTTAAGGTCTTTTTCGGCATCTAAGGCCATTTAGAACCCATCACTATTTATTTCAAATAATTTGTAGTCAAATCAAATGAAATAAATTTTTCTCGCTTGGGACTCCGGAATTAAAAAATTAATTATATAACAATTTTTATTATTTTTCATTTGAAAGATTTAATTATTTAATTTCTAAAATTAATTAGCTTAAATTTTTCATAAAGAAAGATAAAACACAATGCTTTCCAATAGAAAAATTGTAGATTCGTGAACTCCTTAAACAAGGGGAGGTTCCCCCTCCTATAATTTGACATAAAGATAGCTTAAAAGTAGGAACCCACCGAATATCCGGGTTCGGCCAAAAATCCTGGTCTCGGCCAAAAACCAGCCGAAATCTGAGTCTGAAAAGAAGGGTTGAGACTCGCACGCAAAAAAAAAAAAAAGGTCAAATGATCACGTGAGGGAGAAAAAAAAATTTTTCACAAGGCGGAAAAATTTTTCCCTTCCTAAAAAAAAAGGTAAAATGATTTCCACAGTAGGAAAAAGAGGGCGGAGGAAATTTCAAAAAAGATAAAATGATTTGAATTTTGTATAGGAAATACAAGTTTCGGTTTCGGTTTTTTTTTTTAATCCTTTTCGGCTACAGAGGCTATTTAGGGGTTATTTCTTTATTCGTATAATTTTTAAATACAAGTACCGATGGCTACCGGAGGGGGGGGGCGTTCCACACGCTGATTGCTCGGGGTCACCAATCCCGAACTTTCGCCGCGCTCGACATCACTTAACCGCAACGATTGTGGTGTCTGTTACTCTTCTCCATTGCCAGACCTCCCGGCTAAGATTGAGGCCGAAATTCGGTTTCGGTTGAAAATCTTGTTTCGGTCGGATCCTACTTAAAACCATCCCCGGGAAAATTCTCCAACCATTAAAAAAAAACTTCAAATTTGTCTTTGATAAAATAAATTGTTAAATAAATAAAATTCAATATAGATTTAGATAATTAAATCTCACAAGTATTATCCTAAAATTAATCATATATATTAAATTTCAATTTTCGAATTTATCATTTAATATAATTTAAAAAAAGGAAGTTTAAATTAGTAAAAGGATTGGTATGATTTAATTTTTTCAGTCACCAAATTTTAAACCAACTTCTTAAAGACCCTCCCCGAGATTGAAATTTGATATTTCCATTTATTTCAATGTCTCTAATTAAATAGTCCCCCAGATCCCATGTGCGTGTCTATCTATCCTCCCTTACTATTATTATTGTTGGATCATTAGGCTGCTTGCATTCCTCAGCGAAAAAAAAAAAAAACTGGTTCACTATTTCGCAAGCGAATAAAGATAATTGCTTTGTTTGTTGATATTAATAGATTTTTTTTTTTTTTTTTTTGATAGCAGCAAAAATATTTCCAGTCAAGTAGATTTGTTTGTTCTGCATCTCCTTCTTTTTGAATCAGCGGTACATTTGAATTTTATAAACATGAGAAAATATTTATATTTTGTTATCATCGTAGCCGTTTCTCCTATGAAGTACAAGAGTAGAGTGGTCTTGAAAAAGATTTCAAGGGCAAAATGAGAATATACATTTTAAGGAGGATCTAAAAAACAATTGATTTTTTTTATTTTATTCTAAATCGTTGGAGCGAATTTTGAGAAAATCAAGATCAGTAAAGTACTCTTTGGCCGATTTATGTTCAAAAGTTTCGTGTTACTTGCCAGAGGGGTGTCTAACTTAAATATAAAATCGCGACCTCCTATATCTTTTAGTTCGAACGTTCGAGATAGGGAAAATTAAATTTTAATAGAAAATGTGGCCATATTTTGAACTTTCTACGTGTTTTTAAGGCGTTACCCCTTAAAAATATGCAGATAGTTGAAA